>CAUYRT010032693.1:0-85121 GCA_963574885.1 Lepilemur ruficaudatus | reverse complement strand
TGGGAGGCTGAGGCGGGTGGATCGCTCAAGGTCAGGAGTTCGAAACCAGCCTGAGCAAGAGTGAGACCCCGTCTCTACTATAAATAGAAAGAAAGAAATTAATTGGCCAACTAAAGATATATATAGAAAAAATTAGCCGGGCACGGTGGCTCATGCCTGTAGTCCCAGCTACTCAGGAGGCTGAGGCAGAAGGATCGCTTGAGCCCAGGAGTTTGAGGTTGCTGTGAGCTAGGCTGACGCCACGGCACTCTAGCCCAGGCAACACAGTGAGACTCTGTCTCCAAAAAAAAAAAAAAAAAAAAGTTTTCCTAAATCCACATCAGAAATCACAACAGGAGAGCTGAGGTTGAATGCAGCCTGCAAAAGAAACAGTTCTCCGCCTTTCGGAGGTTACAGGAAAGAAGTTTTAAGGATCTCGTATCAAAGATCCCAGAAATTCAAAAGTTTGTGGGACTTTAAGCCCTAGGATCCCCAATGCCTCAGAGAAACCTCCCGGTGGCCATGACGAGAAAACGGAAGTCACATGTAACTCCAAGAACCCTTCAAGCCTTCAGACTATCCAGGTGGGAAATAAAGAACTCACCTGCCTTCACGAAGACTGTGAGGCAGAGAAGAGGAAATTAACCAGAGTCAAGACCAACAGTTTCGTAGCTGAGAACTGAAACCCCTCACAAAGAAAGCAGCTCCGTCTCAACCCCACAGGGAAAGCAACACCCTTTAATCTCAGACGAGAACCTGTCGATACTCTCCTCTTTCTCCCCGTCCCATCGGCGTCCCTTCAGGGCTGGGTATCTGAACCCACACGGGTGACGCTCACGAGACAAAAACATACTAGGAATTTAATGGCTTAATAAAATAAAATCCAAGCATGATATGGTTTCTTTTATCTTGTTGTAAACGTCTAATGGCACTTTAATAACTGGATTAGATAACTAAGATGATCGCTCTTCTAAGAAAACACACGGGAAGCACATGGTACTAAGATCCCAAGAACTGCGGTTTGAGGTTTCTGAAACCGACTCATGAAGAACATCTGAAATGTGCATCTGTACCTCTCCGGCTAAGGCATATACTTCTGATAAGTAACAGGCGACGCTGGACACACGACTTTCAAACTCCGCTGCTTTCGTGACTGTATTTTTCCCTGACTCACCACCTAAATGGCAAGTCCACGGTCGGGTGAGCAACAGAGGGCTCTGTGACTGGTCCCCAAGCACCTCAGAGAGACAGGCCCGGACACCCCTGACCGGGCGTCTCTGACACGGGATGTATGTTTACGCAGAGACATCGCTTCCGTTATTTTTACTCCTGCTCCACACTGAATGAAACGAAATGCGTCACCACGGCTTACGTGTGGGCCGACATTTCCTTCACCAAACATTGTGAATCTAGGGTTACCCACGGCGCTTCCCTCCTGCAGCTTGGAAATTCTGAAATTTTTAGTTGACTTTATTTCACGGAATAAGCCATAAACCTTCCAAAGAGCAAAAGTCTTAGAAGCTATAAATCCTTAAGAGAACATTCTTTCTAAAATCTGATTAAGCTAACACAAAGAAACGTGGCAGAGCAAGGAGGGCACCCTGCCCCTCATCCCAACCTCCCCACCCATCACACTGGCAGAGTGACCAGGGCCCAGAGCCCGCCCGACTCCCGGCAGGGCCCCAGCTGGAAGAACAGGCAGGCTGCAGAATGAATACAAAAGAGCCAGGATCACACACGGCGGAGCAGCCCCGGCTCTCCAGTGCAGAGTAACAGATGTGAATCGCCTGTGGCAGGTACCAGAGCGCTAGTCCCTGAACAAGGACTCAGATCAGGATGCCCACTCTCACCATTGCCATTCAACACCGCACTTGAGATCCTAGCCAGGGCAATAAGGCAAGAAAAAATAAAAATAAAAGGCAAAAAGATTGGAAAGGAAAATGTCACCATTCATAGATGGCAAACTATATACACAGAAACCCCAAAACAATCTATCAATAACTATTAAAATTCCTAAGTGAATTTAACAAGATCACTGGATATATGGTCAATGTACCAAAATCAAAATCTGTTGTCTTTCTATATACCAGCAACAAACAAATAGAAAATAAGCTCTGGAAAAAAATACCATTTATGATAGCACCCAATATCAGCAAATATCCAGGACTAAACCTATCAAAAGCTGTACAGAAACTTTATGGAGAAAACTATAAAACATTATAAGTAAAATTAAAGATGTCAATAAATGGAGGAATATACTACGTACATGGATTGGCAGACCCAACATGGTTATGATGTCAATGTTCCCCCAAATTAATTCGTAGTCAATGCAATATCAATCAAAATTCCGGGAAAATTTTTTTGAAAATTGACAAGTTAATTTTACATCTTACACGGAAACACGAAGGACCTAGAATAGCAATACCAAAGAATAATAAGCCGGGGCACTTACACTGCCAAATATCAAGATTTATTATACACGTACATAGCTGAGGTATTAGACAGGGCAAGGAAACCATAGGGCAGAACATGCTAGAATGAGACCAACACAGTCAGTCACCTGAGTACAGCACAGTTCCCTGCTGAATCAGCACGGAGAAGGGGTCTTCCTCCATAGACAGTGCTTGGTCAACTGCCGCGCGCGGTGCTAAGAGGAACGAGCCATGACCCACCCAGCACGCCCTTGCGGAACTCAGCACGAGCTGGAGCACAGACCTAAACGTTAAAGGCAGAGCAACAAAGCCTCATCCAAAACACGACAAAGGGAAACACCTTCAGGTAGGCAAAGACAAGTTAAGCAGAAGAAAAGAAGCACTGACCAGAAAATGGAGGGAAAACCATAGAATGTACCGCGCTAAAATCAAGAGCTCGGGTTCACCAAAAGACGCAGCGGGGGAGCGAAAAAGCGGCTCACAGAGCAGACGGGAGCCGGCCACACGGACACCCACCAGTACGTCAGCCATCCTCACACGTCATTGAGGAAAAGGCAGGCAGCCCACGCACAAAAAAGTGCGAGAGGTACAAACAGATCCTTCACAGAACAGGGTTCCAAGTGGTCAGTCGACACATAAACAGGCGCTCAGCATCTGTGACCACAGGAAACGCAAATTTAAACCACCATGGGACACTGCACACCACCAAAATGGCTAAAATTTAAAGGCGAAGTACCGAGGGTGGGCGAGGGCGTGGACAACTGGAGGTGTCACACCGAGCCACGGGAGTGTGACTGACACGAGCTCCATGGAAACCCCTGGTCACATGCGCTAAAGCAGCCGTGTCCCAGCAATGCCACCCCAGGCACAGACGCGACAGAAAGGCAGACACTTGCTCACCAGAGTCACTTACAAGAAGGACACAGCAGCGTTCTCTGTCTGAGAAACCAGACATCTCCAAGTGCCCATCAACCGTCAGATGGGTCGACAGTGACAGTCCTGTCACAGAACACTGCACAGCAACCAGCAGGGACAAGCCGCACCTGCAGGAGGCAGTAGAGGTAACCGCACACACGTGACGCTGGGAGGAAGCGACACACAACAGGAAACGCCGTGGGACTCCGCGGATGCACAACTGGAAAACAGGTAAAGCCGACCTGCGGAAGTGCACAAGAGGCTCCCCGGGGAGCACGGGCGGTGGCGGCCAGGAGGGGAGGCGTGCGGAGCGCCGGGACACCTGTCTCTGCGCCTGTGGCACTCCACCGTCTGAATACTCCGCGCTGGGTGATTTCCCACGTCGGTGACACTTCGATAAAAATCGGGCGGTGAGGACTGATGATGCAAAGGCCACCTCGCGCAAGAAAGATCAAAAATAGCAGTACCCGCTTCCTGGATGCGTTCAACCTGCGGGGCTGCTCAGGATTTCCCGGCCAGCGGGAGAACGTCTTACGGTTCCTGCTCCCATCCTCTTCCAGCCAGCTCGTGGGGAGGACACCCGCCACGTAGCAGCCGCGAGGACACGGACACAGGGCGCCGGTTTCACACGGAGGAAAAACCGAATTCCCAAGGAGGCCCCAAGTCAGCTTTGTCAGCCGGGAAAAAATACAGCGAAATAATTTCTAATTCGAGTATTCCGTTAGATGATTTCATTTGAATTTAACTAATTAAAATGTAAGTAAATTTTAGGCTTTGGTAAACAGACTGCTGCTGCGTGGTTTTGCCGGCTGCGGCGTGCACGGCGAGCTGTCGGCCAGCGCCGTCCTCCGCGGGGAGCATCACGGTGAATCGCAGGCCTCAGGCCACGGCTCTGCTCCGCGAGGCTGTCTACGTACGCGGCCACGCAGCAGAGGACTTCAAATGCTTCCTCCCGTAATTTGCTGGGACAGATTTATATGTTAGTTTCATAACAGACTCTATACTTGAAAGCAATAAAATTCCATTTCTCTGTGTTCCAACAAGAATAAAATATGAAGCATTTCACCAAATCCGCTGGCTTGATCTGGATAACGCCACAGTCGGCTCCGCCGGGCAGAGGGCTGTGATCCTGTCCGAGGCTCAATTTCTTCCACCCGTTCTGGAAGGTCCAGAAGGCCGGACATGGGGAGGAGAGGGGCGGAGCAGTGGCAGCAAGGCCAGGCGCAGGAGGACACGCACAGACACACACATGCACAGGCCGGGGTCTCCAGGGCCCGGCGCGCGGCGCTGGGGGACACACAGACACGCACAGGCCCTCACAGGAACGAGTGTCTGCCGGTAGCAGCAGCAGCACAGCATCAGCTCTCTGCACGGCAGAAAACAGAGCCCAGCCCTGTGGGTCCCCCCGGCAAAGGCTGCGTCTGTTTACTGCTCCTCCCCGTAAGTGCAGGAGCCACCAACAGCCACACTCCAGCCTGTGATCTTTACAAACCAGGAGACGTGTACCAACCTTTCAGTAAAATAAACTCCCAGATTAAGGGTCCAAACGGAGGAAGCATCCAGATAAAACAATACTGGCTTCCGTTAGCTGTGAAACGGAAGAATTTTAGAGTTCTGGATTCAGACGGGCAGGCAGGGGCCAGGGGTATCACTCCTGGTGCAAAGCACGGGGCTCGATGGATCGTTTCACGTCAAACTGCCGAGGACCTGCCTGAGACAGCAAAAGCCCAGGCGATCCCAGGCAGATGGCTGCAAATATTCCAAAACCAAAAAAATCCAAACTCTGAAACACTTCTGGCCGCAAATGTTTTGGATACGGGACCGTCAACCTGTAGACAGGTGTCATTTAACCAAACGCTCGCCGGGGTCCACACTGATTTTTAGGAGTATAAAGGGATGCTGAGACCAGAGAGTTTGAGAACCACTGCTCTGCGGGCGTGTTCCAACACGCTTCCCAAACGTGTCGCGGGGACGGGCCGTGACGCCAGCAGAGATGAAGGAACTCGGCCATGGAGAACTCGAGGGACAGTGACGGGGGGAGCACGTGATGCTGAACGAGCTGCGAGCCGTACCTGGCACACGCCGCCACGCAGCGCTCGCCTGTCCGCTTTACGTGGAGGTGCGCTCGCCGATCGCCGAGGCGGCAGGACAGCCTCTTGAAAAGATCCCAGGGTTGACAGAAGTCACGCACATACAAGCTTGAAACACCGGAAGCTGACCTGCCCCAGCGGCCCCACCCACTTCCTTCTCCGTAAGAAGGGGTGGCGAGGGGAAGCAGGGGTGCAGGGCGGGGCCCCGCGCATGAGGACGGGCGCAGGCTGTCCCCTCCCGACGCCGGCATTCCGCCGGTCCTCACAGCCGTCCTCTCCTCTCCTGTCTCAAGCCGCAGGTGCCTCTCCCGCCCCGGCGAGGTGGAGACCGGGCGGGAGCCCTCAGGTCGCCGCAGAGGTGAGCATAGCTGCTGGAGTGGACCGCCCCCCCAAGCTGATTCCTGTGGCATCGGAGCGGCAAATGTGCTTTGGTTCCGGGTGTCACTGTCCAAAGGCAGGAATGCTCGTCGGTTCAAGTCCTTCCCCCAGCTCTGCTCCAAACCACCCGGTCGGCACCGGCAGCCGACTCCACCTTGCAGAATCGGAACCCGCGGACGACTCCGTAGGCTAGTGTGGGCCAGTTACGCTCCCTCGGATGTCAGAGGGCCCTCGCCTGCTGAGAGGTGACCGCCACGCCCACTCCCCGGTGACCGCAGGGAAGCTGCTCAAAGGCCACAGAGGGGCTTCCTGGCAGGCCATGCAAGGTGTGGGCGTGACTCCTGTCTGTCTGCGAGGACGGGCCCGCAAGAAACTGGGAAAAGGCCCAGAGAAGGCCTTCCCTGGTGACAAGATCTCCAGGAGGAGAGGAGGACACAGCTTGGATGGACGCCCACAGGCAGGGAGGAAGACAGCGGCATTCGGGAGAAAAAGGGCCGAGTCCAGGGACGTAGGGAGGAGGAGGTGGGACCGGAGGGCAGCAAGCACCGTGACAGGCACGTGGACCCAACAAGGGGCCCAGTGGGCCGAGAGCCTCCTGGACCATCTCGCAGCAGAACCAGCACCAGGACGGGACCCTGCCCTCTCGCCAGGTCCAAACCGTGGGCCCCATGAACCCACATCTGTGCGTGGAGCTTGCGCTGGCTTGCGGCAGCTGCAGATGGCGGGGGGGCTGGGCAGCCCAGGCGCCACAGGGCTCCCGGCGCAATCACGAGGGCTGCCGTGTCTGCAAGCTGCACCCCCACAGCTAGCCGGGTTTCCCAGGGGTGTGGGTGGAACTCAGGGGTTCCTGCAAATCCCCACTTTCTAAACTTATTGTTGCAACTGTTTGCAAGGAGCGTTTTGATTTTAAAGTAAAAAGCAAAGCAATTTCTATTAAGAAGTAAATGAAAACTGCTGCAGATGGCCAAGAAGCGGCCAAGCCCCGCTTCCGTTCCGGCAGACGCCGTGCGGGAGGTGCCCGCGTCTCACGGAACCAGCACGCGGTTCACACGGCGCCTCGGAAGCCACGCTGGACAGCACGTCCCGCGTCACCCTCAGCAGGCTGGGGCCGCTTTCTCTCTGGGAGGAGGCGCAGAACCATAGTCAGCCTCGCGCAGAACACAACATCAGCCAAGAACTCGGAAGGCGGGGGACGGCGGGTGCGAGAAGGGAACGGACACAGGCGACCCACGCAAAGCGCCACGTGCCCGCAGCGTGAACCTCCCACTCCCACCTGACGGACAGGGTGACTCCCAGGACCCCACACCCGGCATCTCCATTTCTTTTCTTTCTCTTAAAACACAGACACGCTGCGGTTGGCGACAGGCTTCAGACAGAGAAGCACGTCCCGGAGACCAGGCCTGTGGGAGCCGGAGGTCGTCTGCCTCCTCCGCGTCCCCGTGAGCGGCGGGCCGGGGAGCGGCACCCGCCCTTTCCCACGGCGCTCCCTGGGTACAGACGGATGTCAAGAAGCAAACGCGACACCTAACCGTGGACCACCCAAAGTCGTCCAGACGGTGGAGCTGAAAGTCAGACACTGCACTGAGGACACCGCCACCAAGCTCGGGAACGTGTGCACTGGAACAGACCCTGGCCCCTGGAGGGGTGAGGGCAGGGTGTGACGTAAGACTTGACAGGCCTGCAAGACTGAACTCATCCACCTCAAGACGCACCAAACCCCGTCAGCAGCGCGACCCCGGCCGCCCCAGCCCCAGGGTCTGTGAGGTGAGGAGCGGATGATGCAACGCTGATCCCGCACAGCGGGCTCCCAGAGAGCAGGACTCTTGCCCAGTGCCGGTCGGGCTCCTGGTGGAAAGGCTGGAGCTCTCGCAGCCTCACGGTGCCTAGAGGAGCTCGACCACCCCTGGACTCAGCTCCCATCCTGTCTTCACAGCTAACCCTGCATCGCGCTGAGACAGCTAACTAAATCATTAAAGATGCAGGTGGAGCGCCAACACAGGCCTAATCACTGATGACAGCTGTCATTAAGGACAACTGCTCTAACCTCCTGCCACCCGGAGCCGCCAGTGAAGCCGCTGCAGGGCTTCCCCGCGGACCAGTCAGTCCTCAGCTCCCCTCAGCCACAGGGCAGGGTCCTGGCAGGGCCAGCAACCACTGCAGGCCTCGGGCCACCTTGTCTGCGCAGACACCATTAAGTTCATGTTTTTCACAATTAAATGATAACTGGAATTAAACCTGGTTAATCAGTGTGAAATCAAGAGTCAGGATAACATTTGGGCTACAAACAGTATGTGATTAAAAAGGAAGGAGGGTGATTTTTTACGAGCTCCTGAACGCATACCCTTAAGAGGAATTCCAAGAAAGATCTGGGTTCTGGCTGCAGGAAATGAATAGGTGTTGTCTCTTGACAGCATCCAGTTAAAAGGCTAACACCGATGTGAGCACAGGAAATGTTCTGGTTTAGGGGAAACTCTAAGTGAAAGAAAACCGAGTTGGAATTCCATTTCCACCATTTCCAAGTTGTGAGACCTTGAAACATGAATTTAACCTGCTCTGGCCTATACCACGGCCCTGTCCAAACACGGCCAGGCAGCTGCCTGGGTCCAACACGCTCAGGCACAGAGACACGCTCACACGCAACCCCACGCCCGCACACTTACACGCAGACTCACACTCAGACGCTCACACTCACTGGTGCCCACAAACACGCTCACATTCACACCCGACACACCCACAGGCACACCTGCCCTCGCACACACCCGTGTGGCCACAGCACCGGAGACCTGGCTCAGGCCCGGCCGGGACAGGCGGGGCACAGCCAGACCCGCCGACCGCAGTGCCCCAGCCTCTACACGCGGCTCCTCACGGCTCTCGCCCCACGACGCGGCCGCGCCGAGATCAGGCAGCCACCCCTGCCAGGGGACAGACCTCCCTCCCAGCAGTGACCGTCCACACTGCAGGCGGCCACCGGCCACTCTGTGACCCATCCTCTGTCACCTCAAGGTGGTCACTTCCTAACTCCTGCCTTTCTCCCCAATTTGTAAGAGATCTCTGCACAATGATTGTTATCCTTTTGTCAAATATTACATGTTTTTCCAAAACTCTTGGATATTCCTTGATTTGCTTAAATTTTTATACCATCTAATGTGTCTCTTGCAGCTTCTAGACATCCTGCACCAACGAAGAAGGGGTCCCCGATGCCCACGTGGTCTGAAGCACAACTGGCAAATTCTGGGCAATGACAACCCACCCTCCTGACCCCACGGAAGGCACTGCCCAGTCACAGCCCCTCGGCAGAGCCCTCTAATCTAGTCTGGGAGGCAGAGATGGACCATGTGGACGGCCCTGCCCCTGAGGCGTGTGTCCACGGCTGCCAGTGACACACAGCGCTTCTGGGGGCAGGACGTCCCGGCGCAGTGGGTGTGATCCACAAGTGGGACGGCAGGCGCCAGCCCTGCTCGCCCTTCGTCTGGGGCCCCAGGACCTCGCAGCTCAGAGCGCCTGTCTGTGACACAGCCCCAGTGACCACGCTCGAGTGACAAATAAGACAGCCGCGTGCGACAGAACACGCCAGCGCCGCGACGCATCATCAGAACGCACATGCGCAGCCGGTGGACGGGCTCTGCAGGACCTGGCTCCGTGAACCAATGACAGCTGTGGGACAAAATATGGTCGCAGGACGGGAACCGTGAGAAAAGGCCAGAGCGCCACAGGAAAGTGACTTTTGGCAGAAGTCCCAGAAGAGGGGAGCTATTCCACGTTCCTCCTGGACACAGGCCACCCCCTCGCTCACACCCGACCAGCCGGGCGCAGCCACTCGGAACCGACGCCTCCCCACGAGCACGCGCCGGGACGTGTCCCCAGCCTGCCCGGCCTCTGGCCTCCTGGGACGGCCGGGCCCCGCCTCAGTGCACTGCCGGTTCTCACACCATCTAACCAGCTCGCTCCGCTTCTGCCTCGGCCGGCCCAGCCCGGGAGGACGTCACCACCACAGGTTCTGGAGCCATGGCTCACAGAAGCCACTGCCAGGGCACTGTCCCCACAGGTATCGACTCCCCGGGCTGCACGTGCCAGGCGCCCAAGACATCTGGCGGCTCCTCCAACACCCAGGCCCTGTGCTGCCAGCTGGAGACAAGCACGCCGGGCCCCACCTGCCAAGAGCTCTTGTCCCGCTGGCAGCCCCCAGCCTGGACGTCCTCCCAGCCACCGTGGGGTCTCTCACGGGCCTCCCTCTGGGGGCCTGGTCCTCTGCGGAGTCGTCCCTGCATCTCACGGCGTCACCACGAGTGAGGACAGTGAGACCCTGCCCTTGGCCCCGTCCTGAGACCCACAGGTGTGTCCTGCGTCCCTGCCCACAGAGCAGCCGGGGCACGTCCAGCAGCGGACAGCCTGAGTCATCCCTGACGCCCTGGTCTCACCACCGTCTTCTAACAGGGGACAGAGCTGGCAGCTGCCCCAGCTGGGTCACCGAGGGGCGAAAAGACCACCCACGACTCTCTGAGTGGTCGCCGTGACTGGGGCAGGCGACACGGGTGTGGCCAGGCTGACTGGCCCCGCCGAGACCGACGCTGCACCAGACTTGGCCACCTCTGCCTGCCACCTGTGCCACGGAGCTGCCGGCTGGGACGGAGGGCGCCGCCCTGCTTGGCTTTCACTGTCGTCTCCAGGGCCTCTAATTCTGTCTGGAAGAGAAGTTCCACGGACATCAAGATGCCTGGGTTTCAGACCTGATCTTCAGAAAGACTGAGGAGCCGGCCAAGCGTTGGGGACATCAGGAGCAGTCCCTCTGTCCTCCGCTCGGCCAACGCCTGGGGAAGGGCTACCGGACAGGCACCCTCCCCGGGCTGGGGCCGTGCCGTGTGCACACACCCTGGCCCGGGCGCTGCGTGTGGCCACCCCCGGACCCCGAGTCGTCCGTGGAGAGGCAGCTCTGTGCTCAGATGTGCCTTCCAAGGAGACATGCACACAGACACGCGATGTCCAGGGCGAGAGGGCCGGGGGGACACCAAAGCAGACTCGGGGACAGAGAGGGGACTGGGAGTCGGGGTCTGACAAGACAGCCTGGAAGAGCAAAGGCGTGGCCTGGGGGGCGAGGAGTCGGTACCAAGGCCGGACGGGCCACAGCTACTCCGAGCCGGCGTCCCAGCGGCACCCACACTGAGCGTGGTGTGACCACCACCCCAGGGCAGCGCGTGTGACCACTGCACAGACAGGGGCCACATCCACGGGGTCCCCCTGGGCTCCTCTAGCTCTCAGGAGCCAGACAGGACCCCAGCAATGACCCCGGGACCAACAACCCCACCGTCTCCCTCGTTCGCTTGGGGGGATTGCTACGTACGCTCTCCTTTGCGCCTTGGCGGAGTCAGACGACTGCCCCTCAGGTAAATCTGTGCCACAGACACAAACAACAAACAAACAGGCCTCTCTGCAGACGTCCAGGTTGTGCCAGCTCCCCAAACCCACCTGTCTTCTCTCTCATTTCAGAGGAAAGAGGACCGTACGCTGGGCTCACTCGCGCTCCGGCACAGGGCACAGGGCACACATCTGAGTCTCCCACGGCCACCGGGGCGGGGCAGGAAGGAATGAGGAAGCCGCGCAGCCCAGGGCTGCCCTGGGACAGGGAAGGAAAGGAAGGGGCACCCCTCGGCCTCAGGAGCCTCCAGGGATGGCAGAGGCAGGAGGTGGCCAGGAGGCCCCAGCCAGCTCCTCTGAATGACAAAGGCAGGAGGACACAGCCAGAGGGCACAGGGACCAGAGGAGCTGTGCCCCACAGAGAGCCACATGCCAGCGGCGGGAGGGGGCCCAGGAAGGGCCGGGCCCCCGCCAAGGTGGGGGAGCACCAGAGAGGCACGGCCCGGCTGGGGCCAGGAGAAAGACTAACAGACGCGGGCGGCGCTGGACACGCTGGCGGTCGCTGGCCAGCACCAAGAGCTCCGCAACCGTTCGCGTTGCCAGCCGGGCTCGGCCCCGGCCCGCACAGCCCAGCCCCCAGGCCAGCGCCCTCTGGCCCAAAGCGGGAGCCCAAGCTGCTGGGGGCCTAGACGGGGCCCTTGGCCTGAGCCAGGCGCAGCGTGCACCCAGCTCTCAGGCCACGCACCAGCTCCAGGTGGGCCCTGAACGTCCTCCCTCCCCGCGGCCTGCCCACCGCGCCTGCCCTCAGCCCCGGGCTGGGGTTAGCTCCCTTGCTCCACGCTTCCCTTGGCTGGTCCTCTCTGCCAGAATCACTGGGGGGCGGGCGGGCAGAACGACGCTCAGGAACCCGGGACCCGTGTGCAGTGACCGCACTGGACAAGGCTGGGACTGCGGGCTCCAGGCCGGGGTGCGGGGGAGCAGCCGGCCTGCTGTGGCTGGGGTGTCCACGGGAAAAGGGGGCTGGGAGACAGAGTGGGGCTGCAGTGCAGGTGGGGTGCATTCAGGGAAAGAGAGCGTGTGTCGGGTGTGGGGCCCAGGCCAGCGCGGAGGACAATGACACCGCGGGTGCAGGGGCTCTGCGAGGACCTGGCCAGCCGCGCTCTCCAGAGGTTTCTGGTGAGTCAAACGCGCACATGCATGAGGGCACACACGTATGTACTTACGTACGTATTTGGTTTACTATATAATTAACATAGTATCTAGTACGTACTATGTATCACATGCGTGTCATATGCACATGCATGAATACATGTATTATAAACACGCCCTTGCTCTATGTGTTGACGTGTAATAGACACACACACATTTTGCATATGCGTGCACATAGTGTATCTACAAACCTCTGTCTCCTCTCATCCTCCCCTTCACAACCGGCAAATGTCTGTATCCGCCACGGCACTGACAGTGATCTGCGTGTTCTAAGAACCACCTGCCTTTGAAAACTCCAACAGAACAGTTGCTTATTGAGTATATAGTTTCACTTTTGCGAGATGAAAAAGTCTCAGAGACTGTTTACACACCACGTGAATACACCTGACACCACCGACCTGCACACTAATAAATGGTGAACTGTAAATCTCATGTTTCTTGCAATTAAATTTTTTTTAAAAATTTAAAAGCCAGACACACACACACAAATCTAACAAGCTCCCCAAGTGCTTGCTCACGTGGGTCCTGTCCCTCCTGGTCCCCGACTCCACCCCGCCCACCAGTCCCCACGTGAAGGGACACGCTCGCGGAAACTCCAGCGCACGGCGGCACCTCCACGTGTGACGCGCAGACACGTCCGCGTCCCGACAGCTGACGGGTGACTGGCAGTGACTGAGACAACAGCGCCCCACGCGCACACACACACCGGGACGCGCAGAGCGCATCTGTGGTAACTGAGCCGTCACCTGACGGGGGAAGCGGCCCAGGACCGAGGCGCGGCACTGCCTCCCGCCCGCTCTTAGCCACGACAGTGAGACACGCCGCGGAGGAGCCGCAGTGGAAGACAAACGACTCCCAGCACTTGGTTCTAGCATGTTCTAAAAATGCAACTTACTATTCAGCAATATCCTTTCTTTGCATGTAGTCACCACAACACGAACACGCCTCTCTGTCATCTCTAACTGCGTCTGCATGCAGAACACGCGCTCGCTGGGGAGAAAATGGAAGTCCCGGGGAACCGAGACCCGTTTTTCGAATCTGCAGGAGACGGAGAAAGGGAAAGAAAGGACAGGGAAAGGGTAAAGGTCCCTTTTACTCACATGCAAAAATGTAACTGAGAGCCGACCGCACTCCCTCACCACCGAACTGTCAGGGGACGTACGCAACTTGTCCCCAGGTGGCTTCAAAATTGCCATTTAGGTCACGGGACCGTCCAGTGGGACACAATCCATCTTGGTCAGACACAGAGTCGGTTGCTCCTCGTGCTGAAGAAACGCCGGCGTCCGCACTCCGGACGGCAGGGCTCCCCGGGCCCCGCAACCAACGTCCTGAGACGGGCAGTCCTTGTGGTGGGGCCCGTCCTGGGCACCGCGGCTGCCCAGCAGCAAACCTGGCTTCGACCCACTAAATGCCAGCACCTGGCCCCAGTGTGACAACCTGAACCACTTCTAGACACCGGAAGAATGTCCCCAGGGGGAGCAAAGTCACCTCTCAAACAGACTCGGCACCACCCCCGCCCTATCCGACACAGGCTGCCCAGGCCGGTCCGGCTCGCCCAGCGCGGCACGCGGCTCCCCGGCCCTCTGCCCCCAAAGCCGGGCAGAGCGATGCGCGTCACAGCCAGCTCCACCAGGTGACCGGCCCGGTCTCACCCAGGGCCCCGGTCCCCGTGCTCCTCACGGCGATCAACCCCAGCTGGAATCACACCGACGGGAGCCGACTTCCCAGGCGAGGCAGGGCACGCGCCCACGTAACAGATTAAAATTAGGCACCCTAATTATTGAACTGTCACTGTAAAAGCCGGGAATACTATTTTTTTGAAAGAATGAACAGGAGAATTAATGGATTTCTTTATTTGCTTGGATCTGTGATACTCAGTCTGTCTTTTATTATCAAGGCCGTCATAAAAAAATGCTTCTGCCACATATGCAAATTAAATCATTAGTATTTCTCCCAATTACAGTAACTGCTTATTTGTATTGCTAATCTATTCCTCCAATTTAGTTCCCTTAACATTAATGATACTGGAAGTGCTCTAATAAAACCCTCTCCGGCAACACAAGCTACACAATTTCCATTATACACCTTTCTGATCACGTAACCAGCAGGACCACCCAGTGGGGACCTGGACACCACGCCGCAGGGACTGGTTGAGCCCTGGAGCCCCGGTGCTCTCCCCTCTACGGGGGCCCAAGAGCAGGGTCTCCCTAAGTCCTCCAAGAGCACCCCACAAAGGGGAGAAGTGGCTGAGGGCTCCCCCGGGAGGGGCCAAGCCCGGAGAAGCCAGCCGACCCTCAAGTGGGAGATTTAACAGCTTACACTTTACCTAAAAACTCAGGTGAAATGCCAATTCTGCTGTATAACGTACCCACGTCATAGGTACGTCTGGTTTAGTGTCTGTCACTGTATATAACTGTCCAGTTCCCTGACCTTGCTCCCCTAGCCCAAGTCTCCCCGTGCCGAGGAAGCCGCACCATCTCCTGTGGCCGCCCTCAGCCTGGCTGCAGCGTGACACAGGAGCAGGAGTCTCCACCACCCTGCAGGCCCGGCGATGCCCCTCAACCCCTGAGAGGCCCTGGCGCTGCTCCGAGCCCTGTGTCTTCCCATGAAGGGCACAGCCACGGAGCAGACCCTGGCCAGTCACCAACTTCAACTCGGAGGTTTGACAACTTGCGTGCAAACTTCAGTGTCTGTGAGTTAGGAATCTGAAAGAAAGATATCACGCTGGCTTTCGGGAGATTGAGCCGGGCTTGCAGAACAGATCTGACAAAGTGTGGGTGGGAAAGGGCCAGGCTGGGATGGGGACAGGGGTTGGGCAGGAGCAGGAAAGCAGGGACCAGGGCAGGGGTGGAGGAGCAAGGGTGGGGCCGGGGCCGGGGCGGGGCAGGGGCCGGCTTAACCACTCTGCCAGGGCGAGTGCCTCCCAGCCTGGCTCCTCTGGGAATCAGAGAAATCTGTGGCGAGTGTGCAGTCCACGATGAAGAATGTCAGTTTTCCAAACTAACTTCCGCAAAGGTAGGACACCCGGAGGGGCTGGCGTTAGGGGCTGCCCGCGTCCCACCTCCTCTGTATCAGGTATTCGTAATCAGGGCCTGAAAGATCCAGGAACTCCCTAAAGTCATATGCAAAATAGTACGTTCGGCAGATCTCTCTCAGGGAAACATCTGATAAAAATGAAACTGTCGGTCCAGGCACGGTGGCTCACGCCTGTGAGCCTAGCACTCTGGGAGGCCAAGGCAGGAGGATCACTTGAGCCCAGGAATCAGAGGTTGCAGTGAGCTGTGATGATGCCACTGCACTCCAGCCAGGGCGACAGAGCAAGACCCTGTCCCCCCCCACCCAACAAAAAAAGAAAACTGCCTCACATCCAGAGGAATGGGCAAGGGGCGCTGGACTGCAAGGAAGGTTTATTTCAACAGACAAAGGCGCAGCTCTGTGCGCTCCTGGGCTCCCTCCCCACTTTCACCTCTGGAACACCAACCCGCGTTAAAATACATTCAAAGGTAACATTTCAACAATACAACAGCTTAAATAAAACTTCCAAATATATCAGCCCAGGGAACAAGGACCAGGAAGGCACGACCAAAACAGCCCCGAGGAGCTCGGCTGTCCTCGCGTGCGCAGGCCCTGGTGCTGGGTGGGTGCGCGGGTGCGAGGTGCCCGAGAGCTGGGAGCAGGAGGGTGGAAAGGCGGCCACTTGGTGCACACGGATGGGAGGGGCCGAGCCTCCGAGAAAGGGCCCTTCCCATCCCTCCAGGCCTAGATTCTCCCTCCTGAGGGCAGGCACCTTTGCTCCGTGGCCAGTCTCCACGGGACCCGTGTGGCTGGAGGCCCCAGGCCCGCCTGCCGTGGGAGGAAACCCACTCCAGGCGGGGGGATCCAGGCCTCAACTTCCCCTGTCCGAGGCCTCCCGAGGGCATTCCCATCATCACCTGCTCTCGGCAGGGGAAACACAGGTGGGGGCTCCAGGCCACACCCAGCCACCCCCGAGGACTGCGGAAAACGGGACTCCCGGCCCACCACTCGGGAAGCTCTGCCCAAGCCCGGCCTCCGCTGGTGGCCGGAGCTGGGAGGCAGAGAGAGAGAGAGAGTCCGGAAACATGTGGCCAGAGGCTGCCCGATCCCTCCGAAGTCTCAAGCCCAGGCCGACTCACTGCCTGTGCGAAACAGCCCTGCGACTCCCCAGCACAGCGCAGCCACCCGCCAGGCAGAGCCGTCTGCGCCGGGGCAGCAGGCAGCCGCCCCGACTCCACGGGCCGCACCCCTGGGGGCTTCAAAAGGAAGCTGTGACACAACGGGACTCGGGGACCCCCGACTCACTACAGCTCACAGAGAGGACAGAGGCCAGGGAAGAAGCATGCCGAGCTGCCAGGAAGCCGAGGCGGCGGTGATTAGACTCTGTCGCTACAGAATCAAAAGAGAGCGTCCAGCCCGCCCCAGAGGCCGCTGTGCCCTGGAAGCCGCCAGCAGGCGCCCAGACAGGAACAAATAAAGGCCCGGGGCAGGAGAGCCCAGGTATGCCCCAAACCAGCTCTGGAAACGTGGCCAGACCCCAGGATGCGGACGGACTCTGGGTAAAGGAGGCGAGCTAAAAGATGGGAGGACCCTGCAGGGAGGGAGGAGGGCCCTGAGTTTTATTCTCGATGGCGGGAGTCACAGGATGCTTGGCAGGACGCCGTGACCGGTGGGGAGAGGAGGAGGCTGACAGAGCACAGAGCAAGAGGGGGAAGACTGGGGGCCAGGGCCCAAAAGGACCACGTCCAAGGCCCACACCTCACAGGTTCAGAGTGACGGTTAAGTCCGAGCCGTGACTGCACCTCTAGCCAGCTGCACAGCAGGGGGTCGAGGTCACAGGTGCTGAGTGGCTGAAACACTGAAAGTGGCTAAGAGGATCGTCAATACTGACGTGAGAAGGGCAGCACCAGAAAGATCAGTGGAGACCAAAAACAAGAGAGGGGTCACCAGAGGCAGGCGACAGGGTGTCCTGGCCTGAACCACATGACGGGTTCAAAGCCACCTTCCCAAGAGGAGCAACCACCAGGATGGGCAGCCCAGGGTGGGCATCCTCGGAGCGGCACGGTTACTCAGGACCAGCCTCCAGACCACGTCTGCGTCTGGAATTTAACGGCGCAACGCTGGGAAACTAAGGTACTGAGGCCTTAAGGAAATTCTTTCTGCACCAGCTTTAGGTGCGAGGGTTTGACTTTCCTAAGAGAAAAGCAGTCAGCATCCAGAAGAGCAAGCACCAGGGCCCGGGGCCCACGGGAAGGGCGGCCTCACTCGTCCTGGCCCTGTGAGGAGACAACGCTGAGGACGTCCACTGTCCTGAGCACCTCGGACTCCAGCTGGAGAAAGCGCGACTTCTAAGCATTAAAACATGGCGTCTCTGTGTAGAGAGGAGGACCTGGGTGAGAACCGCACTCCCTGAGGGAGGCTTCCGTCCCCCCAACTGCCGTCAGATGGGCCCCGTTCTGGAAACCCCGCCGCTCCTCACGAAGCAGTGGGTGACCAGCGGTGGGTCGCTGCCTGGCTGTGTCTGCCGGGAGTCACGGCAGGGGAGCCTCGCACTCACTCTGCACCCTGGCTCCAGTGTGCGTGCACGGGTGTGTGTGCGTGTCTGTGCACGCGTGTGCGCGTCTACATGTGTGTGGGGGGCCCTTGCCAGGGCTGCACCTCAGGCACTTAAGTGGGAGCTGCAGACGGGGGAGGGGTGGGGACTGCTGACAGATGGCCTGGACGAGGCCACCCAGGGACGCAGCTGCCGGGCCCACAAGGACCAGTGGGGCCAGAGCCGGGGCTAGCGAGGGACCACAACATCTCCCTGCCCCCCAGGCTGGCAGGAGCCACTCCAGACTCAGTCTCCCCGCAGGCTGCTGGTCCTCAGACCGTCCAGGTGTGCCCCACCCAGCCAGGAGCACAGGGCCGGCCTCCAGGAGAGCCTCCCACCTCCCGCTTCAGGGAAAGCCCCCCAACCCAGGAAAACCTCCATTGGGTGTGCAAGTCTGCGGGTGTCTGCCTGTCCCCCTGGCCAGGACACCTTCCACACCTGGAGACACGGCAAGGCCCAGCACTCTGCAATTGTAAGAGCTTCTGCTGTGCCTCGAGCACACACCCGTGCCAGGCCTATGTCCCCAGCTGTCGGGGACATTACACCTGACCCCCAGAAAGACTCAGCCGGGGCAGGGATACCGCCACTCTGACTGTGCGGGACAGAAACCCGAGGCTTGGAGGGGCTGGATGACAGTACCGGGAGCAGCTCGAAGGTGGCTGCGCCAGGACGCACACCGAGCCCCTCCTCACGCTGCTTTTCAACTCAGCAGTGCGCCCTCCACCTGGGGGACAGTTCTGTGCGTGCCAACCGCTGCCAGGAGGGAGAAGGCCCCGGCTCAGAAGCAGCTGCCAGCGCAGACGCGTGAACCCACACCGAGCTGCTCACACTGGGGCTCCAGCTTCCTCAGCCTCCAGACGGCAGGAAGGTGCCCGAGCCACAGGGCTGCGGAGGGCGGACAGGTCGCATGGGACGGCGGCACAGCGCCCAGCACACGCAGACGCCCACTACGGAAACAGAAGGACGCGGCTGGGCGGGGGTCCTCCCCGAATGAAAGGAAGGCAGCGGTGGCGCTTACTTGTCTCATGCCAGGGGTGGGCGGCAGTTGCTGGGCCCTCGGCCTCTTCGTTTTCCTGATCTGACACCAATCAGGTAGAACCCTCATGTCCACCGTGCAGATGGGCAGACCGGGGCAAGAGAGGCTGGGAAGAAGACCGCTGTGGCCCTCCACATGCTGGAGCGCACCTGTCTGATCCCAAAACACTTTCCTCCCAGTGCACCCCTCGCCCACAGGGAGGGTGGTGTGATCAGTCGCTCCTGGAACTGTCCGGGCCTGCGCCATGTTCGCCCTCCACCCTCTCAGGACACTTCAGCATCTGCCCACCTTGCTCGGGGCAGGAGAACCAACATGTGTTCTATCCTCCTCCAGGGCACCAGATGACAAGTAGTGCTTGGGCCTCTGGGTGACCTGGGAGCTGGCCCCGGGGGACCGTGGGACTAGGCAGCCGGAAGCACTGCCCTCTGGGTGTCCCCTGTGCAGCTGTGGCCCTTGTGCGCCTTCCACCAACCTGCACGGTCAGAACCCCAGCCCAGCACCTCCGTGTCCCTGGGCTGCAGGCAGCAGGGACTCTGCCACACAGCCTCCTACCCGGGACCCCCCCATCCCTATCCAAGGGCCCCACGCTCCCCCAGGAGGTCATCTGCGGTCAGCCAGCCTGAGGAGACGACGGAACTCCCTGATGAGCCTCGACTACCTCTGTCCACCTTTCAAGTGGCCATGCTGGCCACATGTGCCCCTGACTTCCAGGGCCAGCGTGTGCCCAGGAAGAGGAGGAGACACAAGAGGCTGCACCAGCCTCCGCCACCAGGGGGTCCTGGTCAAGGCCCTCCCTGCAGCCTTCGCTGGGCCCCTGCGCTTCCCTTCCCACGTGCGTCTGCACACGCTGCGCCCGCACCACGGGCTGTTCTGGAACCATTCCGGGCTTCGCGAGGCACAGGGAGCTCTGCCGAGCTCCCCTCCACCGCACGGGTTCCCTTCCCTTCCTTCCTGACACCAGCGATTTCCACACCGGGGAGGCCGATTCTCCAGTCAGCTTCCGGAGGCGGCAAGCCCAGCGCCCAGGCTGAGTCACTCGGGGGGCTCTGTACCCTGGTCGCAGTGACTCGTAACCGCAGCCAGACCAAGCAGAGTGAATCCGAGACTTTGCGGGGACAAAGGTGCTCTCTCTCCCTCTGGGTGTGAACGAGCAGGTGTACAACCCCAGGAGCAGCTGGCGGGGCCCCCACAGCCCACGAAGCTGACTCTCTCAGCACAGGGCAGGCACTGTGGGGGTCAGGGAAGGACGGGGAGGCAGAAGGGGGTGCTGGGGCTCTGTGGTGCCCCTGTGGGCACAGCGCACCCACGACGGGAGCCATCGGCAGGTGACAAGCCCTGGGTGACCCTGTGGAGCTGGATCAAGCACCTGCACTTTCCGGGAAAGCAAGCCAGTCAGTCCCCTGAGGCCACAGCACTCTCTGTACCTGCCGTGGAGAGACCCTCTCTGGCGGAGAGACCCCTCTCCCGTGGAGAGACCCTCTCTGGTGGAGAGCTACAAGAAACATCTCCCTGCTCAACACTGAGAGCCCCCCATCATCCCAGGAACATCGTCTGGTCCCGTTTCCGTGCTCCTCCACACACCAGAGGCTGCCCGGTCCTGTAACACAGTCAACATGCCCCGCACACCTGCCCCAGGCTCCGCCATGCATGTCTGTGCCCACGGGGGCACCACGAAGTCCTAGCCTCCCCCTCCTGCCTCCCCGTCCTTCCCTAACCTCCACAGAAGCACGGCCCCTCACCACGCGACCAGCACTGCCACGTGCCTGCACACCCCCGGGACCTGAGCTCCCAGCCACGCAGCTTCCCGCGAGCCACTGTTCCCGTGCCCTGCGGCCTTCCGACCACAGGCGTGGCGGATCCCTCGGGCTCCCTGCTCATGCAGATCAGAAGCAGGGAAGGAGGTAGAGAAACAACCCAGGGAGGGGACCGGGACAAAGCTGGACTTCTGAAACCGGGTTGGTAACATGTAACTACATTGTCCCAGACAGCTCCCTTTTCCAGAACACAGGAAGCACAAGGACGGCCAAATCCTAGCATGAAATGTCCACCTGTCCACTTCCAGGGTCATCCTTGGGACCAGGTACCTCAGTGTCACCGATCTTGGTACAAATCACACTGCAGCGAGGCCAAGGTGCAACCCAGACATGCCCGGCAGCACAGGCACCATGGGCCAGGCCCGCTCTGCCGGGTGGGGACGCTGGTGGCCCCACAGATGCTCGTCATGACAGCCGCACCTGGGAGCCGCCAGTGCTCTGTGTGACACGGAGCAGTGTGCTCGGGAGCATTCAAGAACCCGGTCTCTGCAAGCTACGGCAGTCCCTGCGGGGACACAGACAGACAAGAACTTGCTCTCGAAGGGGACTAAGGTCCTCGGAGAGACACTGCCCACCACCGCGGCAGATGCAGGGCTGCCCTGAGCAGGCGCAGGGGCCACTGGAAGTGCTGCGGCAGTGTCAAAGGCCCGTCCCCAGCACCCCTTGCAGAGAACACACTCTGCTTCCCATTCCTGCCAGGGACCTGCCCGCCAAGACGGCGGCGAGCGGAGCGTGGTGGGGCGGCGACAGGAGGAGGAGGAGGATCACCGAACCATCGCTGGACAGAGACGCTCCGTTCAGCCGCCCCTCCTTCCTCCCTCCTACAGACGAGGACACTCAAGTCACCGAGGCAACAAGTCCTGGTGGTCAACCCAGGTCTTGCTCTAAACCCACGTTTATCCTCAACCCCAGAGCCACGGAAAACAGAGCCGGCCACTGTCAGTGGACTGATAGTGGACCGACGGGCTGTTAGGACTGCCAGCCTGCAGAACCACTCATACACTGTGGGCAGACCGTACCCCGGGGAGAGAACTCAGCACGTCCCCAAACCAGACCCTTGGCCCCACACCCGCCACGAGACCACCGTGAGAGAGAAGAGCCCTCCCGCAGCCCCCTGCTCTCAGCTCTGCCCACTTAACCTGAAGAACTCTCAAATAATAACCTCGTCGGGACGCAGCGCAATTGGATGAATGCCACCCACTTTGTCAGAAAGACACTCTTCTCCAGGGAAGGACTTAGGGGAAGCATTTGACGTTGCTGTTTGTTGACTCCAAATCCCTAAAGGTCAACTTTCCCAGCAGCTTCGGCAGGTGGGCGGGATGCTCCTCTACCAGGGCCCAATCCCACCAGCGACAATGCCACCGTAAGAGGCGGTGGCCACTGCCGGCCACGCAGGAGGCGGGAGGGAACAGCCACGCTGCCACTGGGCTCGCGGCGGGAGCGAGCGGGAGGCTTTGCAGGCAGCTGCTGCTCCAGCCGACAGCCGGGCGCTCGCCGCGGCTGCTGCAAAACGTGCCGATGACCAAAGGCAAAGGGAGATGACATGCTCGGGGAAGGCACCGCGAGGAGACACAAGTAGGAGCTGAAGTGCCCCGGTGACGTTTCTCTAAAGTGTCATCCAGCCTGGAGAGCCAACAGACAGAAGGACAACAGGGAGCCCTTGTGCCGGCAAACAAGTGGTTTCCAAAGAACCGGGCCTGTGACCACCAATTATGATCCTTCCAGTGCAAAATCTTACATAATTTTATAGCGGAGAGGGTTCTAATCCACCAAACCACTTCCCAGCCGTTTTCTTTATGGCTCTTTTTAAAGGTCTAAAGGTCCAAAGAGGCAGAGCCACCCCCACCCCGTGAGCAGGGTTACGCCGGGAACATTCGCTAACGTGGCCCGCAGGCCCCGGCGGATGACTCCGCAGCCCCCAGAGCTGGAGTGGGGATCAGACTCACGAGAACATTCTAACCCCTAGCCCTAATGTGGCTCGAGCCTGAGCCCCAAGGATGGGCAAGTCCTCAACAGTCAACACGAAAAGCCCAGGCATCAGGGAAGACCCGGACTCAGGTGCCCTTGGCCACACCGTGCTGACCTGCAGGGGTCCGTCTTCCTGTTGCGCCACCCAAACGCCACGGTGCCAGCAGCAAAGGCCCCCGCAAAGGTGCTGCGTCAGGGCTGAGCCTCGCTGCTGGGCTCCCGGGAGAGGCTGGCTCCGGTCCCTTCCAGGACGTTTCTGTGCTGCTCCCAGTGAGCTGCGGTCCCGAACAGCTCCTCCAAGGAGTCCCAGACCTTGGCATGAGGAAGCTCTCCCCAGCAGTGAAGAAGGGAGAGGAAAGAAAGAAACAGCCGTCTCCCTGCAGGATGCGGCCCAGGCTCAGAGCCAGCGGGGGCTGGGACCACCTGGGAGGTGAGCCACTTCCTCACCCTTGTTTTTGGAGCTGGCCTTGCTCTTCACGCAGGGCCCTCTGTGGCAGCGCCACAATCCAAGCACACACCAGGGGCGGGCCTGGCCATGCCACAGAGGCCAGTGGGGCCTCCCTGGGATGTGCCAAGACGGGCCGCCTCGACCACGGTAGAGCAAGAGAGATCCGTGCATCACCCAGCTTGAGCAAGGCACCAGCACACCAAACAGAAAGCACAGAAAGTGAACCCCAAACCTCAATTAAATGCAAGGAGACGGCACAGTCCAGCCCATCCCCGGCTCACGCACTCTAGTCCTGGAGCCCTCAGCGCTGGGCCACCATCTGGCCACAGTAGCCTGTCTACCCTGCTGTGGCCCCACAACTCGAGCTCTGGTCAGAAAGGACCACGCCCATCTCCAGTCCCCTCCCCCGCCTGCCTCCTCTTCCTCCCCCTCATCTGGGCCTGGCTGCCGCCGACCACTGCCCCGCCAGCTCCGTGACTCCCACAGCCCTGTGTCTCTGGATGGCAGCCCGTCGCACCTGTGTTTGTGGGTATCCTCCTTCTCCTCTGTCCCCACCAGCACCTAAGCCTCTTACGGGCCGAGGCCGGGTCTTCCTGATTAAGCTTGGGGATGTGGGGCCTGTCACTGCGTCAGGCACAGAGAAGGTGTTTACCTGAGTGCCACCTCATGCAGACTCAGTATCTGGGCTTGGGTGCAGGATTAGTATTTGCAAAATAAAAACTGATCAGTTAGAAACATTTAGGAAACACGGTCCCCTAGGACCCCTTCTCTCACCACCAAAGAGAGGCCAGTGGGAGGGAATCGCTAAAACCTCTTCCTCAGCATAAAAAAGAACCGCTCCAGCAAATAGCAACACATGAGCCAGACGACGGGCCGTTCCCAAGGGAAAACGCAACGCCATCACTGCCTGAGCGACACTCCCACTTGGAGCGCGGGTTCAGGCTTTCAGGTGGTAAGAACTGATTTATTGTGTCAAGCTTAGACATCAATCCAGCAAAAGCACCTGACTCACACACACAGAGTACTTCATAAACAACGGCAAACTCACAGAGCCTAACAGTCACGCTTTTAAACAGGGCAGGCTCCAAAATGTTTACACACACAGTAACATTAAGGTATCATATTAAAATTAGGAGGTCACATAAGAAGTGATTAAATAATGTCATTAATTCCAATTTAAAACACACATGGAGGAAAATTCCTTCAAAAAAAAAAAGGGGGGGTATCTGCCACCTCGCACACGGGAGCCCCGGCGGGTGTGCACTTGCCCGGTCCCCCACAACGCCCATGTGCCACTTGACAGCTGTGTCAGGAACTTTCTCCCGCTCACTCCCTGCCGCACCACAGAATCCACTTTGCTTGCATTTATGGCGTCTCCTTAAAAGCATGTAATCTCCAAAATCAGGACCACAAAGTTCCCAGATTGGGGCAGGGGTGTGGTTAGGAAACAGGCAATTACAGAGCGAGGCAGAAACCCCACGGAGGTGCCCGGGGGGCCAGCGGCGGGCGGGTCCTCCCCAGGTCTCTCCCCCCAGGCTCATCCCACTGGCGCCTGCACCGTGCCACTGATTCAGCTACCCGTTCATTCTTTCACGGAGCGTCTACACTGGGCCAAGCACTGGATACAAAGCAGGCACCAGGCTCTCGGGGCTCCTTGACCCCACAAAGCCCTCAGCTAGTAAACGAGGTGACACTGAACAACTAATGTCACAATGAGCTGGTGACATCGCACAATTGGATCCCATTAGAAAGGCACAGAAAGAATGTCAGGCTGAGTTTAACAGGGCACCAAAGACCGAGAAGATGAGCATGACCTGAGGGGTTGGGGAAGAGGGAGGTCAAGGGAGGGAGTTCCAAGAAAAGGGAACAGTGAGTGCAAAGGCCCTGGGGCCAAAGGGGGCTGAGAGCTGGGAAGCACAGCAGAAGCCCCTGAAGCCCAGCAAACTAGGCAAGTGCTATCAGGTGAGGTTAGTGAAACAGAGGCCAGGATCAGGAAGGCCTCCCAGGGTCCCCAGGGCCTTAGGAGCCTAAGAACAAGGGGAAGTCATGACAGGGTTTCCAGCAAGTGAATGGAAGGTACAAATCTGCTTTCAGCAGAGACCACTCAGGACACCGTTCACAGATGGACTGGACCAGACCAGAGGAACAATCCCCACCACAGAGAGCTTACGAGTGAGTCAGAGAAACAAAACACATTATCAACTTCCCAACGTCTAGAAAAGCATTTTTTCCCAATGGAAATACCAACATTTTTTTTAAATTATTATGTTAAAAAATACATGCTTATTGCAAAAATTCATACAACACCAACATGTACAAAAAGACAACGGAAGTCCCTTACGTCCTGTTTCCCTGACACCCCGAGGCCACCACCATCACTCTAGAGACGGGTGTTCTCAAAACCAGGAGTCGGCCGGGGGCTGCTCTGGACCCACTTTGCTCTCCGGCACCGCACTCCACCGGCGCCCCGCGGAGTCCGCGTATGGAGACACCAGTGAGTATTTAACAAGCACCGCTGGTGACAACAGTGTCACCACAGCAGCCTGTGGTATCTGGACAGCTGTGCATTCACTACAGTCGGCCCTTGGAGCAAACCTCAAAACACAGAACTGCTGGGACAAGGGGAAGGACCACTTAAGATTTTGACACATAAAACGTTTCTAGAGATCAGTTCAGTGCTTAAATTATCATAATACCACATACTGGTCTCTTCACAGAGCAAATGACAAACAACAGCCAACACTTACATATAGTGCCTACTGTGTGCCAAGCCCACAATTTCCATGTATTAACTTACTTAACACACTAACTGCCATGTGAGTTCTATTTAACTCACGCTAGTTTTGGGCCGGGGCCACGTGAAGCGTATGTAACTCTTCACCTTGGCAGCCGAGAGAACTATTTTTCAAGTTGCATATAACTCATGTTCAGAAAACAATAAAAAAAAAAAAAAAACCACAACAAATTTTTCGTTAAATTAGAAAGGACTGCTTTGTTTTCAAAGTTTTTATTCTATTTTTATAATAAAACACTGTGGCCCCAAAGAAAAACTCTTTTTTCTCTAGTGTGGCAATGTGTTAAATTTTGCAAAAACCGTATAAAATATAGGAATTAGCAGCAGCAGCAATGGGTGTTATCAAACTTACTAATATTATGGGCATAAATGGACTCTCCCTTAAGCTGAATTTATTAGTACAGCTGAGTCTTTTATTATTAGCCACGGTGATTTACATATTTACGTGCTTTGCTCATCTTGCAATAGAAATGCTCATCCTTTTCTTATTGGTTTGTAAAAGCTCTTTACATATTGACTATTAAGCTCATATAGGCATAATATGTTGTAAATTTTTTCTCTCATTGTCTCTTAACCTTGCTTATTTTGCCAAAAAAGTTTTTTTTTTAACTCTTATACTGTTACATCTGTCAATGTTTTCTCTTAAGGTTTCTGACTTGGTGTTATAATAAAAATAGATTAACTTAGCAGTTTTTCAACATTTTTGGTCTTCAAATGCTTTCTTCCAATAAAATCTTCCAAGGTAACACACAGGCTAAACAGTAAGGCCAGGCTCTGGTGGGAGGGGTCGGCACCAGCTGCCTCCCACCCCCTCCATCTGCCCCTGGCAGCCCGGGGGCTTCCCAGGAGAAGAACCAAGCACAGGATGGGACGCGACAACCACCAGCCACAATGGCTGTTAAGATGTCCTCTGGTTCTGCAGTGCCACACACTTAAGGTGAGACAGCCAGAATGACTTCCTAGACCCTACAAAACACGGGGTTAACTACGGTAGCTCCAGGGACAGCCAACACAACATTGGAAAGTCTAACAGCACTGAGCCCACAAGGCGCTCCCGCCTGCCGTCTTCCTAAAGAGGCTGTGCTCCCCAAGCACCTCAGCGTGGTCAACTTCAACTTCAAGACCACCACCGGCCCAGAAGCACCGGCGTGGAAGAGAGAGGAACACCCTGGGACTGACACAGCCAGGGGTCGAGATGCTCCGCTTTCATTTCTATCCCGGGTTCCTCCCGGGCAGGCAGCAGCCACCTCAAAGGGCTGTGGGAGACCTACATGGTGAGCGCTTAAAACAGCTCCTGGCCCCAAGCAGGTGCTCACTGCCACTTAGCCACTGGCTCGCGTCGCAGTTACTAGCAGTAGAATCTCCTTGTTCTATTTCCCCAGTCACACGGCGGGTCGCAGTGGAGGCGGCCTGTGAGGACCCTGGGCCTTCCTCCCAGGAAGTGAGCAGGTGTGCCAGGGAGGCCACTGCCCACGTCCCACCTCGAACAGGTCCCACCCTCCCCACTCACGTGGGCCCAGGAGAAGAAAGCTGACCTTACGAAGAGAACTGAACTGACCTTAGTTCAGTGACACTTGTCCCCAAAAGAAAGGCTCTACAAAAACAAGCTGAGGTCCGTTCGAAAGCAGCATCACTTCTGACAGCGCATCCTCACCTGACCCCAACCAGCAAGTGCTGCGTCTTCCTCCAACGCCAAGGCCAAAGCCCAGAGACCGCTGAACACCAGGCCGTCTGCTGCCCACCTAAGATCACAACAAACACCCCTCCAAAATCCACCCTCCCTGAGCCCCCCTCCCAGGACAGACTGGGGGCTGCAAACAGTGGGGTGGGGGCTCAGTCCCGGCTTCGCAACCCGTGGCTCACACAGAGGCGGGCCCCTTCATCTCCCCAGTCCCCAGCTACTGCCATCAATTCCGATCAGCAGACCCAGCGCCCGCCGCGGCCACAGCCTGCCGGAGCCGCCGTTCCCCCTCGCTCCCGACACCGGGTGTTAATGTATCACCCATGGCAGCTCTCAGGCTGTGAAAGCCCAGCCGTGTCCAAGAGAAAGCGGCGGCGTGGACGGATTCTGCAGGAGTGATGAAATGTTTCTTCTGCTCCGGCAATTAAGGCAGCACAGAGTCGCCTTTTCTTTGGTGCCACCCCCAACATCAAAGGATCGGAATTCAAAGCCATTCACGCTGCATTGAAACCTCACAATGAAGCTGGAAAATGGACGTCGATTACTGGGCATAAATATGCAGTAGTCAAAAGGAAGGAGTTACAATAAAATTAAACTGCAGCAACCCCACAATGTGTGGAAACTTCCAGCACCAGAGTCCTCCTGGTAAACATCATCGGGCACCCACCTAAAGCAGGTTTCTGGCTGCGGAGAGTCCAGACCGGCTGCCCGAGCCGCACATGGCCAGCGTGCCAGCCTGCTCTGTCCATCTCTCTACAGGAGCAGCCCCCAAGGCCTCCGAGAACATGGCATTTGGGCATTTTTATTTTGCATGGCTATGAAGCCGCTGACCACGGAACATTCTCTCTGGCACAGGGCTGCTTAGGCCACATCTGTCCTTGGTCCCTAGGCCTCCCCGGCCTGTGGGTCTTCCACATCTCCACTGCGCCCCACCCCCAGCCCAGGGCTCCCCCAGGGGCCTTCCCGTCATCACCACCTCCCCTGGCAGGAGGAAGAACTAACCCTAGAGAGGGCAGTGTTACATCTGCCTGCGAGGAAAGCCTGCTGCTCTTCTGATTGATTACCGCTCTCTTTAGGAAGGTATTTGATCTTTAAAATACAAGCCCAGAACACAGAAAGCTATAGAAGTCTTACAACGTGTTGGGGTGTGTGTTTTTAAGGCATGAAAATACCTCCCTCCCACACAAATGTGAGTTCTGGAAAAAGATGCCACAGATCCCTGGGAGTAGAATATCTGGGAAAGCGCGATCAGTTTTAAAAATAGAAAATTGAACGCAGATTTTTAGAACTCTCAGGAGCTACCTGAAAAAAAAAAAATTAAATCTCGCATATTTTTGATATCCCGAACTCCATCCCGATGAAACTTCTAACTGGGTGGCATTTTGCAGTTCCAATTATAATAGAGTAATTGTGTTGCCATAGTTACCAGAAAATCCAGCAATAACTTTTGTTGCTTTGTAACTGCTGTAGTGTGTATCTGTGCACGAGCAGCAGAGTTGTCTAAATTCCCTCTCCCTCCCTCCGCCACCTTTCCTGGCTGGATTCTGAAACCACACGGCAGCTTCCACCGGACAGCCGCTAAAATAATGCTCGGAAGCATCAGAGGCGATTAAAACTCCAGGCAACCGCGATCGGGTTACGAGAGAAAAAGCGAAAGCGGGTCAAGGTGCAAACGCGCCAGCATCCCGGCGGCCGGGGCCGGCGGCGGTTTTGCTCCCAGGCCCTGACGCCGGGGCGGTCCGTGGGAGTAACAGGAGCCCGAGCGGGGACAGGCGCAGGGAAGAGCCCGCGCAGGCCCCGCGCTCCCTCTCGGGGCCAGGCGGAGCCGCTCCGGCGAGCAATTAGGTGGGTCTCCGCAGCCACGCAATTAGGGTTCAGTTAAGAAAGTCATTAGCGTTAGAATAACTTAAGTTTAATTTCTGCAACGCTTTATTTGAAAATTGTGTCACAGCAGGTCGATTTACAGCATGCAATAAAGAAAACGCTCGCATCAGCGGCCGCGAGTGATTGCACGTTTCCGATGCGCGTTAACCGAGCACACGCGGCGCCCCCCGGCCTCCCACCGGCACGCACGGTCTCCTGCCGCAGCGGCGCCCACAACTCCGCGCGCAACGTAAACACCCGGGATTCGCCCGCCCGCCCGCAGGTCCGCGGCGCGCGCCCGCCGCGCCCGAGCCCCCGGCCCGCCGGACCCGCGCCCGCCGCGGGGACGTTTCTGCGAACTCACAGCCGCGGACAAAGTTACGTAAACGGCCCGGCGGCCCCAGCCCCGCCCGCCCCGCGCCGGACCCACCTGCCCGCCGCGCGCCCCCGCCCCGCCCCCGCCCCGCAGGCGCGGCCGGCGGCGCCGAAAGGTCCAGAAGGCGCGGGCCGGCCCCGGACCAGCGGGCGCGCCCGGCCGCGCCGCCCCCGCCTCCCGCGGCCGCGCGGGGGTGGACCGCGCGGCGTCCACCTGCCGGGCCCGGGCCCGCGGCGGGCGGGGGCGGGCGGACAATGGCCCGCGGGCCGGGCCGGGCCGGGCCGGGGCTGCGCTTACCGCGGCGGCGGCGGCGGCGGCGGCGGCCGCTCTAGCCCTGCTCGGGCGCTCCGCGCCGCATCTCCTCAGCCTGCGCCGCCACCCGCCGGCGCTCGGCTCGCCTCGGCTCGGCTCGGCGGCGACGCGGGACGCGGCCGCGGCCCGGGCCCAGGCTGGCAGGCGGCGCGGCGGCGGCGCGGGCGGGCGCGCGGGCTCGGGCTCGGGCGGCGGCGGGGACGGTGCTCCGCGGCGGCGGCCCCACAACCTCCCCTCCTCATTCACAAAAAATTGACCCACGTTGAACCATGATGCTTCTCCCCCCTCCAGCGCAGAGGCGGGCGGCGATAGGCCGCTCTCGACGCCCGTCAGCCACCCCGGCCCCGCCCCCCCGCCGGCGGCCCGCCCGCCATTGGCCGCGGCGGCCTTGCGTCACCTCCCCTCGCGGGCCCCGCCCTCCCGCCTGGTTTCTAGTGAAGAGCTCGTCAATTACGGCTCGGCCCCGCCTCCCGCCCGCCCTCCTTGGGCGCCCGGCCGTCCTTCCATTGGTCCGCTGGGGACTGCGCACTGCCCCGTCTGCGCCCGCCCCTCGCCCAGCGGTGGCCAATCGCCGTGCCAAACGCCCTGTGTGCGGCAGAGACGCTCCACCTCCGCCGGCCTTCCCGCACACGTCCTGGACCCCATTGGCTGCCGCAGCTGCCAATTCCAGGGGCGGGGCGTAACAGAGAACGCTCCAGGCGCCAGCCCTTGGGCGCTTCGCGGTTGAGAAAGCGCAGGAAGCCGGGGCGGATAGTGGTTGTAAACACGGGTCCGGCCGGGACCAGCCCCACTGGGCAGCCCGCATAGCTGCTCAGCGGTCAGCACCGCGTGCCCGCGCGCTCGAGTCGCGCTTGCAGGGGACACAGTGGGGCGCGGGCTGAGGTGGGGAGCCGGCCAGGCCTCGTCGCTGCCTCCATCTTGGGTACTGGCAGCAGGTCACGTGGTGCTGCGTGCGGCCGGGGACGCAGGGGCGGCCGGGAGACCGAGTGCGCAGGCGCGGCGGCCTCGCCCTACCCCGCGGCGGGAACGCGGCCTGGGGCGGTGGGTCTCCGGTGCCAGTGGCTGTGTCCGGGGGTCGGGGCCGGCGCCTTCGCGCGGTGGTCGCAGCCCCGCGTGGCGGAGGAGCGCAGGGTCTTCGGGGCGTGGGTCCCGCTCGTCTCGGCGGGGGCGCGGCTGGCTCCTGCGGGGCACGGGGCACGGGGCGCGGGGCTTCGGGGTCCCGCGTCCGTTCGGGGCGGCGATGCGGGGCCCGGCCGAGACGCCCGTGAGCGGAGCCCGCGCTCCGTCCCCTGAGGGGCGCGTGCTCTCCAGCAGCGGCTCTCGCCTAAAACGCGGTCTGTGAAGTGAAAACGTGCAACTTTGCATTAAGTATCTCCAAAAGTAACGATCGTGGCATTTTGGTGACTGAGGATGCGGAGCCCGGGAGCGCTGAGCTTGGAAGCAGAGGCGCGGCGACCTGCGGGGTTTAAGTCGGGAGAGGGCCGCTGACCTGGCCGCTGATGGCCCGGACACTTCCAAACCCGCCTATAAATCGAAGCGGGATCGATAGCTAGCAGTTAGAAGATGAAAACCAAGGTTCAGAATTACTCGACTGGGTTATTTAAAACGTGCAGTCATCAGGAGAAAATACAAAAACCTGCATATAAGTCTACTACAGTTAAATTTACAAGTGCAAAATGAGAGACGTGCCGGAGCAAACAGTCTCGTGGAAGAGTTCTGGGATATAATCCTAGGAATTACTTTAGAGGGCAGATGTCCATTCAGAGGCACGATAGTCCCTTTGCTGTGTGCCAGGGAGGCTTCACCTGCAGCTGACAGTCCCTGCAGGAGAGCGAGACAGCGCAAATGCCAGGTGAATGGGCGCAGGACCCCGCCGGCCTGTTCTGCAGGAGAGAAACCTGGGGGCCTGGGCGGTGTGTCCGTCACTGGGCTCCGGGGGCCGCCTGTCCGCAGCCGGTCCGTCGGGTTCTCCTGAAGGGACTGTCCCCAGCGCTGCCAGCTGCGTCTACGGGGACAGGCGAGAGCAGACACTAGGGAGCGTCCACTCCGGGCTTCACATACAGGGTATTTGACAGAGTCCTAAACTGAAAGAAAGATCTCAGTGTTCCCAGTGTTAAAAAAGAAACCAATCTTTAGATCGATAACGAAGACAGCCCCAAGGACACAAGTAAAATCAAGAATTAGCAGTTCAGCCGGGCTGCCAGTTATAAAATAAATACACGAAAACAGTAGTTTTCAGTTATGCTATCAACATTCAATTAGTAATGTTTATCAAGCATTTAATATGTGGTAGGTGTTGTACTAAACACTTTATATGCATTAGAAAACATGGTAAGATACTCCCAATCACTAAAAAGAACATTTTAAATGTATAAATGTAGCATTAAGTCCCAATGGAACGTCTTGCAAATTGAGAGCATTGTTGCATAGTTCATCTGGAAGAACAAGATTTGAGAACAGCCAAAAAGTAGAGGAATGAGGGAGAAACTGCTCCCAGAAACCATATATTATCTGGGCTCTGTAATGAAAACGTGATACTAGCCCAGATTGATGGAAAACAATAGAAAGTAAAGAAACAGCCCCAGGCAAAGTTAAGAAGTCGAGGCTAATACCGGCCAGCGTGAGCACAGTCTGTGCCAGCTGTTCTCGGTGGGCAGCCTTCCAGGCTGGTGAGCACCTGTGCCCTACCACTTGCTGGCTATTTTTAATATCACTCCTTACAGGAATTTAAAACATAATAAAAGTAGCTCTTCAAATCGTAAGAAAACGGTGTGGTAAGATACCTGCTAATCATCTGGAGACAAAAGAATAAAATTGACTCAGTGAAATAAAGAATTTAAATGTTAAAAAAAAGTACTAAGGAAAAATGGGACATTTCTATAGAGTTATGGAATAGAAAGAATGCCATCAACAATCGTAAAGGGGAATGTTGGTAATTTAACTACATTACAAATAAAGTTCGGGGTAACAATCAGCAGGAAAATGGATAAACCCCAATTGTGGAATACGAGGGCGTATGACTCAGCAATGAAAAAGAGTGAGGTGTAGACAGATGAACGTGGAAGACATAGGGGATGTCGGATGCGGAAGAGCGGGCGCCGTGCGACTCCAGGAGCAGGAGGTTCAGGAACCGGCCAAATGACCTGCGGGGTAGAGACCAGAAGAGCAGTTCCCTGAGCAGTGGGGTGGGGGCAGAGGGGAGCTTGGGAAGGGCCCGAGGACCTTCCAGGGTGGCGGAGGTGATGAACAGTTTGGCTGGGGTGTGCTCAAATTTAAGAACCGCGCCTTTCCCAGGCGGATCTTAACCTCAAAAGAAAAAAACACAGGAGGCCGTGGCTGCCCCAGTTTGGAAGGAAGGAGGGACCTGTCGGTACCTCAGAACATGGGTAAGATTCAAAGACGAGCGTGGGGATGCGTCTGCGTCGTGTCTCTTGAAGGCTGTGCTCCTTCGCAGGCAAGCGGGACAAGGAAAAGCAAATAGAGGGGAAGAAACACTGGGCAAACAGGATGGAATGTTCTCTCCCCTACTAATGGGAGGAGCGCAAGGCTTTATCTGCTTGACAAAAGCAAAGGTGAAGAAATAAACACTAATACAGTGTTTTAGACAGAAACTAGAGAAACTTTTGGACAGGCACTTAACTACACACTTAGCACCTTAAAATTTGGCATATTCTTTTACCTAGTGATTACAATTCTAGAACTTCATTCAAATAAATAAATATGGACGTTGACAAACATTCAGGTAAAAGGTTCACGGAAACAGTGGTTGGTTGGAATGAAAAAACGTGTGTGTGTGTCTCCAAAAATACGGTATTTTATATCATGGAAAGAAATTCACTTTATAGTTTCAAGAAAAAAAAGAAAGACTACAAAACATCATTACAATGTGATGTAATTTTTACAAATGAAAACACTCGTAGATACAAAAAAGATGAGGAAAGATGTACATCAGAGTGTTCCCAGAGTATCTTCTATCTGAAAAATGAGAGAGTATCGCTTTCTTTTAGCTCACCTCAGTTTTTTTCCTTTTTCAGTGAACGTGTGTACTTTTTAATAATACTTTTAAAAAAATACTCAAAAAGGACTTGACGTTAACTAGGAACCTGCAAGGTGAGCAGCTGAGAGAATCGGCCAGGCGGGTCACGGCCTGTGGGCTGCAGGGCATGTCAGGGGAGAGCAGCCAGGTCATGCTGGAGGCTGTGAAGGTGGCGTCGGGCGGGGATGAGAAGGGCAGGCCAAAGTCGTCTCACTGCTCTGGCCTCAGCCACCACTTTCAGCTGTCCCTCTGCCCTACCGGGCTTTCTCCCCAAACCCGCAGCAGGCGGGGTGGTTCAGCGAGACCGCTGAAGCTAGTGAGAGACCAGCTCCTCTTGCCCAGATCTGGGCCATGTACTATGGGGGTGACCTCAGATCCAAGCAAGAGCTACCAAAGGTAGCTGTCCGTTTGCTTAATTTGTCCTGTTTTTTGAGATAATATTTTGGGGTCCTAAATATATGGGGAGTAGCTGAAGCCACGGGAGGAGCGGAGGCCTGGTGGGGAGGGGGAGGGCACTTGGAGACTAGGAGCTCAGCACCAGGCAGGAGGAAGGGAGGCCGGGAGACCCAGGAGGCTGGAGGCCAGGGGACCTGGAAGGAGTCCTCTGCACGAGGCCATTCGGGGAAGTCATGAGCTGAGTGAATGGAAGATGCAGAAATGGTGAGGCCGATTGCTTTTTGAGGATTTAATTGCAAAATGTCTTAGCCTGGGTCCCCGAAAGCAGAGCCTGATGCAAGGACTTAGGTGCAAGCAGTTGTTTGGGAGTGCGGGGGCTGGTGACAAGGGACGAGGAAGGAGGGAGACCAACACCGAGCTGTGTTACACTTGGCCATACCATCCGTCTGCGGGAAGGAGGAGTGTTTGTCCATCAGCTCCCGTCCCCCGGCAGTCAGGGCTGCCCCACAGGGGTCGCATCCCCCACAGTCCGAGGGTGGGCACGAATGACTTCAAGAGAGTCTCCGGACACCGCACCCCATGCGTCAGAGAGGCTCGGGGACAGGAGACAAAAGGCTCTACGGGCCAAGGTGAGGAGCCACCGGGTCGCACCTGCAGGGCCTTTGAGGGGCTGACGGCGGCAGTGTCTGGGACGAGAGGGGAACCCCAGGAAAAAGCGGAAGTGGGGTGGGCGGGGAGCCCAGGGCACAGCTCCACCGGCGGGTCCAGAAATTATCTCCCACTGCAGGCTGAAGGTCTAGGCTGGGTGACTTACATGGCACCCAAGCAACACATGGTGTGAGGAAGAGCCTGGGGGTCTGTATGGGAAGCCCCAGGGTCCACGGGTTCACAGGTGCTCCTTGGCTTGCAAGGAGGCCGAGTCCCCACAGGCCCGTCACACGTGCGCTGTTACACCTCAGCTGCTAGCGTCGGAGCTTAGCCTAGCCTGCTCAGAGCACGCACGGTAGCCTACAGTTGGGAAAAATCATCCAACGCAAAGCCTATTTTATAACAAATAGTTGAATTTCTCACATTTATTGAATACGGTACATTATGTCAAAGGTGCAATAGTTTTGTGCCATCATAAAGTCGGAAAATCATAAGGCAAACCATCCCGGGTCCCAACTGTATTTTCTACTTAGTGCGGAGACTCTGGCACGTGTCTGGCAGGGGAGGGGGCGTTGGGAGGGGCCCCTGGATGGTCCCAGAGGACAGTGTGGGGTGCTGGGATCGCCAGGCTCCTCTAGCACACGGGGCCCGGGGGCTCACACACCTCATGTCCAAACACAATAGGAGAGCAGGTTAGGCCACCACACTGTTAAAAAGAACATGCCCTGTCCTCCTCCTCCTACACACATCCCGCTGTGACTTTCTGGAAGTTAGATCTGTCCAGAGTGGAGCCCCAGCCCTCCACGCGTCCCCTTCTTTTCTCGCTGCTGGCCCTACCTCACATCTCGAGGAGCTTCACGACCACGCCCAGCCCTCTGATCCACGGTGCACCCACACCCACAAACGGCCACGCCTGGGCCCCAGACCTGAGGGTGGGCAGCCCAGTGGCACCATCTGCCTTCGGGATGGACCTGAGAAGAGGTCTCAGGACATTTGGATGTGGGATCCCGGCCCTGGCACCTGGAGCCTGGGCCCCGGAGGAACACCACCCGCAGCCCGCAGACCTCTCAGCTCTGGAGGGGCCGGAACAGGAACATCCTCCCCACGGAGGAGAGCCCCTCGAGGCCAAGGCCATTCTCGATCAGGCCGCAGAGAGGTTCTGAAAAGCCCAAGCTGAAGAATCCTGGAACAGGAGGCACCTGTGAAGGGCAAGAGGCGGGAGAGTGTGAGTTGGGAGGGACACCTGTCTGCAGGTATGGCGCAGGAAGCTGAGGATAACAGCCTCGGTTTTACAGCAGAGGTGCTTACCAGCTGGGACGCAGGGGTGAGGATGGCGTGATGATGATCAACACCCTGCGTGCTAGCTGCGAGCCAGGCGACGCTGGGAGTGGCTTTGGGGGATTAAGAGGGAGCTGAGCCAGCTACAGAAAAGGACAGCTGAGTGACGTGGGGGCCTGGCCACAGTCAACTGTGGCGTGAGTGTTGTCTTTTTTGGTGGCACGTGGAAGCCCAGCTGAGAGGAACTTCTTTGGTTGGATGGGTGCAAGATTGGTGGCAGGGGTAAAGGACAGAGGAGTGATGTCCCCGAGGGTGCTGGCCATGGCGGTGGGCGTGATCTGCTGTGGGGTCCAGGCGTGATGGAGAGGTTGAGGACCCGCAGCGCCCAGCGCGACGTGTTGGCCGGCGGCGAGCTGGGCATCAGGGCCGAGCAGCTGCACACACAGGAGCCGCGGAAGGATGTTGTCACTTGAGGTTTAAGGTTTGAATGGCAGGGAAGAGGGCAAAGTTCAGGATTTTGGCAAAGTGGCAGGCCAGCTTACCCGAAAACATTCTCATTACAAAAGACCTAGCATTTTTCACTAAAAGATAGCATTTTTAAAACTCACATGGCAAGGTGTACAAGAAAGCAAGAGAAATTTTCAGTGGCCAACAATGAAGAAGGGATTAAAGATGAGAAATCTCCTCAATTGATGGGTGTGTTAGCAAAAAGTCTTTCCTGGCCTCTCTCGCCCAGCAGCTGGGGTTTGAATGTTCCACTAGGGAGTTTGAATTCTACATCCTTAGTGAAAGGAAAGAATAAAAAAAAAAAAAAATCTGCCCACTGGAACAGGGAGACAAGGAGGACACCTATCGCTGCCTTGGCTCTCGGGGGAGAAAGGCTCCCTGAGGGTTTGTGGCAGGGCTGCTCTCAGTGGAGTTTGACTCCATCCACCAATACAACCCGGGAACTCTCAGGCCCAAAAAGTAACATAAGACGTAGTCCAGACAGGGGAAACCCTCTCGACTTACGGCAAGAACAACCAGCTCTAGCAAGGGAAACACCCTCGGCCTGGGTTACACAGGACAGATAGAGCCTCACTCAAAATGAGCTCATAGCCACAAATTGCAAAACCCCAAGACTTTATATAAAAATATAAAATGTTATGTAAAATTATAAAACCCAAAAGAAACACTTCGCCATGAGCAAGAGTCTGGAGATAAGCAAAGAGCAGGATTATACCCTCCACCCAAGGCATGAAAGACATTTCAGATGATATAAGAGGGCTTACAAATAAGTATGTTAGAAATTACTGAAAAAGTTAAGGAAGTTACATTGGATGCTTAACAAAAGAATAGGACACTAAGAGGAAGAACAGTGGACTTTTTAAAAGAACAAAAGAAAACATCTAGATGTGAACAATGCAGTCATTAAAATTAAAAATTCAGTGGGGAAGACAAAAAGCATCTTTAAAAACCTTATTAGCAATCTAGAACAGAGATCCAAGGAAGTTACCCAAATGCCGACCAGAGATGGAAGTGTCTGTTTACTAGCCACACGGCACACTGGGCAGATGGCCTTAGCTCGGCAGGTGCACCCGTCCCCAGCTGCTGGGAGCATGGCCTGCGAGCGTGTCGGCAGGTGGGCTCACAGTGTCGTCCTCCTCCAGACAGCTGCCCTTGGGAGAAAGGAGTCACCTCACCTTCGGCCAACGACAGCAGTTGGGAGGTCACCTCTCTCCCCTCCCAGGCCCACATCTGAGAGCGCGGGATAGGAAAGGCTAGCCCCGGGGTGCAGTCACCCAAGCTCCCCGTGGAGGAGCACTAGGCTCACAAGGTGTCCGCCGGGACTACAGTCTCATCCAAGTTCACTGGTTGATGATAGAATTCGGTTCCTTGAGGCTGCAGGACTGAAGTCCCTGCTTTCTCACTGGCTGTCAACAGGGCTCATTCTGGGCTCTCAGAGGCCACACCCTATTCTTTCCCCCCGGCCTGTCACACCAGGCCATCTGCTCCACCAGGGCCAGCAGGAAAACCCGTTTTCTTTCTTTTTCCTTTTTCTTTTTTTTTTCAGACAAGGTCTCATCCTGTTTCCCAGGCTACAGTGCAGTGTCTGAGATCATAGCTCACTGCAGCCTTGATCTCCTGGGCTCAAGCGATCCTCCCACCTTGGCCTCCCAAAGTGCTGGGAGCACAGGTGTGAGCCCCCAGCCCAGCCTCGCTCGAACCCCTTATAAGAGCTCACTTGATCAGGTCAGGGCCACCAGGACGATCTCCCTCTGGTTATCTCCAAGTCCACTGCTCAGGCACCTTAGTGACATCTGCAGACGGCTTCTGTCATGTCAGGCAATGAAGGGGACAGGATATGCCACCCCAGAATATGCCACTCTGGCATCAAGATCATTTTGAGCTAAAGGCGCTTGAAAAGCAGCAGGCACAAGAAGGCTCTCTGACCTCCGTAATTCCCGAGCAGAGGAGGGAAGAACCTCATGCAAGAGAGATGCCCCCGCCCCCGTGCTGGCAGCAGGAGAAACTCACTGAGAATTCTGCACACGGGCCATGTGGGAGTCATTGTCACCTGCCTTGCCCCTCCCCCGTGATTGACTGTCCTCCTGCAGTCGCCCCTCTGTGTTCTGCCTGGTCTAGATGCAGCAACACTTTGCCAGTTCTCTGGGTCTTCGTTCCCTCATGAAACTTACATTAAATGGGCCCGTGTGCCTTCCCCGGTTAATCTGCCTTGTGCCAAGCACACTCTCAGGCCCAGCTGGAAACCCTACGCAGGGAAAGGTGAAGTTTCGCCTACCTGCGGTAACATAGCTTCGGGAGGGGTGTCCTATCGTACTCACAAACCCTGCCAGCCTCCCCGGGAGTCCTGGGCCGTCCTAGAGGTCTTCCTACGCCCCCAGTCTGTGTCATGGAGGATCTAAGCGTCTGCAGACCCACCTGTCGCTTTTCCAGCCCCCGGATATGTAGCGTGCAGGTCACCGGCACGTGTCAACATTTGTTTCATGGCCCAGTAAATGGTCCTGGTTCCGTCTATGCCTGCAAAGAACGCGTTTCCGAGTTAGGCGTGCAGAATTCTTTCGATGTGTGAGTATTAGTTTGAGCTTGAGATGGCTGCACTTAGCACCTGGCAGAGGCCTCACCTGAGGGGTGACAGTTATTGGGGGGGGGAGAAAAACCACATGTAAGCCCTTGAAACCACCCCCTGTCCTCCCGCCCCCTGCCCACCAGATCCCTGCAAGACGTCACTGAGCACAGGAGCTGTGTGCGGATCCAAGCAGGCAGGAGCTCCCACCCCCGGGATGTGACATTCGATGACGGTGACGTCTGGGGTACAGTAACCAACCGCGCATGTGAGCACGAAGGCCATGGCAGCTTCAGCTTCTTACATTCCTAGTATTGTTGGGAGGTTTCACTTTATACTCTGTTGGGCAAAAAGTGCTGTTAAAGCTTTTAAAGAAAACACGAAATGACCTGAAGTAGAATATATAGCCTCTGAAGCGCAGAGGGTGTGGAACAGAAGAAAGGAGGAAAAGCGGGGGATGGGGGATCAATAAATGAACAGAAAATAGGGAAGAAGAAAGAGAGAAGCACAGGACAAGTAGGGTGAACAGAAAACCAGAATCAAAATAGGGAGGTAAGTGCAAATGTGTCTGTGTTCACAATAAATGTAAATGGACCAAATTTGCCAGTGAAAGGCAGTGTCAGGCTGGGTTTAAAATGTTTGCCAGTGATAGCAGTGAATGTGAGCAGGCCTAAAAGCAGATAGCCTGAGGGGCAGAGCGTGATGTTCTGAGCCAACCCCTGTCAAAAGAAGTCTCCGTTATTATAATCTCAGTCAAAATTGACTCTGAGGAAAGAGAGCATTTTTAGAGATAAAGGTGGCCACTACATAATGGTAAGAGGGACAATTCACCAGGAAGACATACTAATTTAAACTTTTTGCATTTAATAATTCAGCCTCAAAAAATATAAAGCAAAAATTTTAAAAGTTCCAAGGAGAAATGTATAAACTCACAGTGCTGGAGAATACCACTCTTTCAATAACTGATATGCAAGATTTGGATAATAAAATTAACAAGCTTATACTAACGTTTACATATCAAGAGAATCCTGCACTCCTAAGTTAGGAAGCACGTTCTTTTCAGGCATATATGGAACATTCATAAACACTGAGCAGGATTACACACTAGGCCACAAAGTAAATCTCAACACGTCCCAAAGAATTGATGTCATACAGACTGTGTTCTTTTACCAAGATAGAGCAGGCCTAGACAGCAATGACAAAAAGATAACTCTGAAAGAATCTATAGGCAAACTATTAGACTCACAGGAAAGCTCAGCAAGATTGCTAGACCTAAGAGTCATATATCAAAATGCATTGGTTTCCTATACAACAGTTAGAAACACTCAGAATTTTAAAGAAGATGCCGTTTATAACGCAAAAACTTCGTGATACCTAGGGATGGGTCTAACAAAGTCTTATAAGATATTTATGGAAATAATTACAAAACTTTACTGAAAGGTATTTATAAAGGACCCAAATAACTGCAGGTAGACACCAAATCTCTTCAATTCTGAAACACGCATTTTTCCATATTTTTAATACCTTAGAAATGAGATACGTGTTAAAGTTGATTGTGCCTTACCTTTGTGTCACAAATCAATCGGTAGCACTTTCTCTTTCCTCAGAGTAGGAAAAACAGTGGTGCATCTTTTACCCGATGGCATCTTGGATTCAATTAAATGAATACCACGTCCATGGATGGAAGGACTGAAAATCGTACAAGTGGTGATTCTCTCCGAGGCATCTTAGAGCTTCAGTGCGGTTGTTGGCCAGTTCCTTCTGAAAATCATTAAACAGCTAAGAGCTCGGAATAGGCAAGGCAGTTTTGTTAAATAACATGGTGGGGGGAGGTGTTTTTTAACAAATGTCGAGATCTATTCTAAGCTTCAGGAATTGCACTCCGTGTATTGGCATGCAAATTAGACAAGCACAGCAATTTCACAGCATAGACTCCAGATGCGGACACGCGTGTACGTGGAAACTTGGTCCGCGACGGAGACCATGGCAGCACGGAGGAGAAGGACCACAGGTCACTGACGCTTGGGCCATTGGTTATCCACACTGAAAAAAAAATAAAGTCACTATCTCACACCAAACACACAAACTTGGCAGAAAAATAACCTACATGTAAACAGTAAAACTTCAGAGTTTTAGAGGGAAATGTAGTAGAAATGGTTTTAATGATCTGTGTGTGGAAGGATTTCTTATACGGAACACAAAAAGCATAAACCATAAAGGAAAATATTAACAAACTTGACACCATTGTTCAACATCATCAGCCATTCGGAAAATGAGAATTAAAACCGCCATGAGCTGCCCCTTCACACCTGTGGCTGAAACACACGGTGGTGGGGACGCCGCGTGCCCACCAGCACGGAGCAGCTGCACGTCCCACGCGTGGCCGACGGGAATGCCAAATGGCACCGCTGCTCCAGAAAATGGGGCTTTTGCTTTGTTGCAGGTTTTTTCTGATGGTGAACATGCAACCGCCGTACGACACAGTAACCTGTTCCCCATATTCACCTTAGAGAGATGGAAACATGTGCTCACGCCGAAACCTACACACAGACTTTTATCGCAGCTGTGTTCATAACAGCCGCACACTGGAGGCAGCTCCCGGTCTTTCAACGGTTTCGTGAATAAACAGTGGTACATCCACACGGTGGAATACTACGCAGCAAGGAAAAAGGAACAAACTATTATGGATACATACAACAACATGCATGAACACATGTGTGATGATTAATTATTCTTTCTAGTTTTCTGTAAGCTTGAACTATTTAATAGTGATACACAAAATAAAATACATGCATACATAATAAAATTATGGAGGACAATTCAAAGAACACATAACTTTCCCTTTCAAGATTTTATTACATTTAAGCTCATGGCGGCTCCTTACTTATCCAGTGCCTGTCTTCCTCGCTGAGCAGGAGGCCCTGAGCGTCATCTCCCGTCCACTGGTATACTCCTCCCACCTCCCACCGCTCACCATCCTCCACAAATACGTGTTGAATGGGCGAGATTTCTGTGATCCAGAAAGGACCAAAGAGCACGTCATTTCTCAATCGTACTTAGACGCATTAACAGTTGCACAATTGAAACTCATAAAATTTCATTGAGCGTCCATCTTAAGAATTAAATTCTAGGGATACTAGTTAAGTCAGTTATTTCTATTTGAAAATAAAATCACTTTTCACTAACAAGTGGTTTCTGAGACACCAGAGAAATTCCAAAACACCAAATCATAATGCAAATAAATACGTAAACATGGGCAACTAGTTAACTTTATTTTTCACGTGACCGTGATGCTTTGAATTATTTTTGTTTAGGAGGGAGGAACTCACCGTGAGAAATGGTGTTTTATCAGGATTTCACTTCTAAGTGCAAATATTCCTTATGATTCTTCAACTCCTCTTACACATGGGCCCCTCAGACATCGCCCCAGCTGGTGCTGTGGACTGGTTAAACATCCGCGGTAACGCACGCGTCTGAGCAGTGGCCACCTGCGAAGTGCTGGGCTGAGCCCGCGGCGACTCAGGGTCACCGAGAGACAGACAGGGGCCTCTCCGTCGTCCCCTGCACAGACAAGGGCACAGGCCCTGCGGGCGGACACGTCCGGACGCGTCCAGGTCTGTCTCACGCCCGCTCCCCGACCTCGTGCCCGGCACGCTGCCCGGCACGCAGTAGGTGCCTGCTGGTCACCCACGGGACAGCCGCCGGGGGCCGGACTACGGTCTGGACCTGGGTCCGGCTGGTTCGAAGCGAGTGCCTGTCATCGGTACCGTGCATTTCGTTATTCTGTCTTCAGTCCCAATGCACTGGACGTTTGCTCCCTGAAACGGGTTAGTGGCATAGGACTAGTTAAATAATATTTCCTTTATTAGAATAAAAACCGCTCTCTAGTCAGTAGTACCGACAACAAGAACCATTTAAGAGCAGCTTCCCTCCTCATTCTACGGGACTTTGACTCTTCAGTGCCGGGGACGTTTCGTCGCACGAGGCACCTTCTGCCCAAGACCCGGGGGCTCGGGGCCCTGAACCGTGGCTGGATTCGCCCGACTCCCTGGGAGAGAGCTCCCGAGCAGCCCGTCCAATTACTCTATAAACACAATAATGGGGCATCTGTTTTTTAATTTTAATTTTATTTTTTCCCACTAAAATATTCAAGTGAGAAACATTTGGAGATTTATATTCAGGGCACAAGACCAAATGGCATCTGAAGCATTTCTTTGTTAAATATAATTAATTTTCCTTGGCTTTTTTCCCCCATCGTGACAAAGCCGGATCTTTACCATTCTCCCTATTTATAGGTGGATTTTTCGCTTCCCAGAGATTCTCAGCAGCAACCGCGGAGATCCTGGGGGGGGCGGGGGGGGACACAGCACCTCTGTCCCCCTGGGCGAGAGAGGAGCCAGGAGCTCTGAGTCACTTTCATTTTTTTACAAACAGACAACAGCAAACAAAAAGAAAAACAGCTCTCAGCGGGCTTTCATCTTGTTCAGAGAAAGTAGCTGAGCTCGGTCTATTTCGCTCTGAATGGGCGAGGGACGGGCGGGGGGCGGGAGAGGAGAGAGCGGTGGATCGGGGGTGGCATTGCTCCTTCCTTCCCTCGTTTCTTCCTAGGAAAAGAGAGACATCTTTCTAGCACACACACACACACACACCCGCACCCCAAAATCAGAACCTAAAGGACGGTAGGAAGGAAAACTGCACAGAGGACGTTGCTTTTCCAATAAAAGACACGTGCGATCTGGCCCCCAGGTGCTGGCTCTGAGCGGAGATATTGACTCCGGCTGACTGAGGAGCCGGCATCTTTCTCCTGAAATATTGATAGCGGAGCACACGAAACCGCAAACTAGCTCCATAAAGCACATCGTTTCTGATCCTAATGGTGTTTTCTTTCCTCAGATGACTGCTACATTCGTGATATGATGGCTTTATTCTGTCTTGGGGAAAAACTTCTTACCATACTGCTAAATTAACTTGTCAAAAGCCTTCAAACTTCGGAAGCTTTTCCGGCTCGATTCAGTGCTATTATTCGAGACTGAATAGGAAGGCCACGGACGGTAAAAGCCTGCAGAAAATAAATTTCACGGGCTTTCAGAGGCTGAGTGAAATACTTACCTTTTGTTCAGGTTGTACATCTTTATGGAAGACTCTGAGAACGGCTGCATTTTGCCTATAAATTCTCGCCCTTGCCCCGAAAGACTGTGCGTTTTTGTCTGTGGCCCTTGCGGGCCGGCCGGATGCGTGCCCCCCGGGTGACGATTCGTCCCCGCGGGGCACAGTTGGGACCGAGGCTCTCCAAACACGGGGACAGCGGGAAGAGAGAGACTCCCAGCTCCAGCATGAACCTGGGTTTTTTGAATTCTTTTATCCTGGAAACAGGTTCACAAGGGGTTTGGTGGCCAACTGCTGCTTGTGAATGCAAGCCGGCTGTCGTGGCCCTCTGCAAGGGTTTATCGGTGGACAGGGAGGAGGAACACGAAGGCTCGGCTGCCCTTCATGTTAGCATCCTTACCGCGACGCAGGCACAGGCTGGTGGAGCATGGCGTCCGATGGCAAATCCAGTCTCAGGGCTGGCCTTCCCGAGAACGCCAGGACGCCCGGAGTTGGGTTGGGGACGCAAACCATGAGCAGATGCGTTGGAGGAAAACCCTGAGTTGGTGAGAGGCAGGGCGGGGGCCCAAGACTGACGCTGGGCCGGCCACTGCCCGCACCCATGGGCGATGGGAGAATTCCCACGGTGGGGTGGGAAGACGTCTGATAGGACCTGCCTGTCCCTCCATGGTGGCTTCTGCGTGCGCACAGTCGTCGCAAGTGCCCCTACTAGACGCCGGTGTGCTCCAGCCTTCCTTGGAGCTTGGTAACAATGGCTGGGCTGCCCCTCAGTCTTCCAGACTAAAGTTTTTGAGATCTCCCTTCACTCAGAAAGAACTTACTCCAGCATTTTCCAACTCAAAATACTCAAGATAATAAGGAAAAAAAAGCACATAGATTTTGTGCACCCCTAACCCTAAGAGCTGGCGAGATTGTTTGGAAGGCAGGTGCGTAAACGTACCTCCCCATATTCCTCAGCTGAAAAGTGAGTTTAAACTCCTCCTCTTCCACAGAGCCGTCTTTACTCCCCAACCGGAAGAAACCTTTTGTCCTGAACGTCCTTCGGAATATACCCTTATTTCCTCCCAACGTTCGCTGATCCCTCTCTTGTGTAAAGGCGGTGTGATGTGTGCAGTACACGTCTGTGGGTTGGACGGGGCCTCATTCCTGCCCCCTGCCCCTGCGGACCAGCCTTCCCCAGCAGTTCACATACAGCATAGCTCTGGGGGGCGCCGGGAGTCAGGATTTTCAAAGCTCCTCGAGATGTCTTAGGGAAGCCAAGATTGCAAGCAGTCAAGGTGAGTGACCAGGAAATGAGGAAGTCTCTTTGGGTTTCCGAGAAGTACCGAGGAAAGCTCCATAAAAGATCAGGACCAGAGCCAGGCTTGAGGGGGTAGCATGGCTGAAACACAGCCCAGGACGGAGATGTGTTTGGGGACCGGGCAGATGTGGGTACCACAGCTGGCATCCGGACCCGGCATCCCAGGGCAGCACCCTGGTCAAACAGAGCTGGGATCCCAGCTCCAGAGAGGGCGCTGGGCCACCCTCCCTCCCAGGTGATCCGGCAGCAGGTGATCCTGGAGTGATTTAGGGCCTCGGACTCCCATCCAGGGTGGCACTTCTGACTCACTGTCCCCGGGAGGCCACGTCACGAGGCACCCACCCCCAGTCACATGACGTCCTGGTTGGGGCTACTGACTTGACATCTGTGCTGACCACACAGTGTCTCATCGTGAAGGCCAACCTGAATTGGATGTTTAGTGGGGAGAGGGCAGAGGTCGCTGCTGACTCTTGCCCTGGTCCCCGGGGTTGATAATTTGGAACGTCTCCGTGCAGGGGCTCTATATCGCACCCAGTACGGTTCTTGTCCTTCACCCCGAGCGGGTTGCGGGGAGCAGCAGGAGTCAGAAGGGGGTGTACAAGCACACGGCTTCTCCCCGCTGGCCACGCCCCATGCCTGGCGCTTTCATGCGGGCCACACTGACTCTTGGCCGCAGCCCTAAATATCTCCCTATGTTGTTATTCCTGTTTTCCAAGAGGAAAACTGAGTACCTAGAGACCCTGAGCAGCTTCCGAAAGCCACACAGCTCGTGAGTGACAGGGCCGGGTGGCTCTTCCGTGTGCCTGCCGCAGGGCTTTCCCCAGATACCAGCTGCCTCCGTGCTGCCCGTGGTGGAAGACACGGCCCGCGGGACGGACCCTGCGCTCTGCCCCAAGAGCGTGTGGGAATGGGGACTCTTAGCAGAGTCAGAGACTCATTTCTGTATTAACAATGGACTCTTTGGTTCACCAGAGATTCTTTTCAAAATTGAAGTTTTTTTTTTTTTCCAAAAGAGGTTTTCTGGTGAACTCAAAATGTAATTGGGAAACTAGAAGTGTGATTTGCCAGACTATTTCTGCAAGAATACTAGTTTTGGCAAAGTGCGCTTGCATGAGCTGAGCGCATACACACAGATGAACTCGGTGGGAAAACGCGGTCTTACCCACGACGACGCGTCTGCCGCGCTGGCCTTTACACGCCAGTCCCGGCAGCAGGAGCTTGAGCAGTTGGAGCGACCGGAGCAAACCGGGAAGAAAAGGACCCGTTGCAGATGCTCCCAGTGTTCTGAGAGGACGTCACCCTCGGCACGCAGGGGCAGAACGTAACACAAGAGGGAAGAGAAAGGAAAACACACCAGTGCGCGAAGAGACTCACACGTGTGTACTGACACGTACACACGTGACGCATCCGTGACACACGTGTACATGCAAACGTGCAATGCACTGAGTCGTCGTGTCCCCCCAGGATCCCCCCAAGGTCAGGGGGTTGGGGGTGGGGCCTTTGGGAGTGATGGGGTCATGCGGGCGGAGCCCTGGCAGGTGGGACTCGTGCCCTCACACAAGGGACCCGTCAGGGAGCCGTGATGGCGCCACTGCTCTCCGGCCTGGGGACGGAGTGAGACCTCATCTCTAGAAAAGGGGACTCAGTGATTGTCTTGACCCTGTGAGGACACAGTGAGCAGGCCGTCAGACGCCGAGTTTGCCGGCGCCTTTACCTTGGGCTCCTAGCCTCCAGCATCCTGGGAGATGCCTGTGTGCTGTTTAAGCCGCCGAGTCCACGGTCCAGACTCAGCATGCACACACCTCGCGGGAAAGCTGGAAGGCGGATTCCGCATTCGATTCGTACCAGGACCTGCTCACTCCCTTCCTCCTCCTGTGGAATCCAGGCCCCTGGACTGGCCGGGGAACCCTTCACACCAGCGCAGGGGGCCCTGCGGCTCCAGGACACGACCCTGTCCCGCCTGGCCCCTCTGCAGTTCCTCCAGAGGACCTCCCCGGCCCCTGCTGATCTCACCTGAGGACGGGTCACCTGTGCTTTCATAGTGCCCAGGCCTGGCGGCGAGGGAGCTCCCGAGGACAGACCCCTTCCCTGCCTGAGCCGGAGTCTCCAGGGGCTGCTCCGCGAGGGCCCAGGGCAGGGGCTAGAGCAGCTCAGAGGCTCAGCACCCCTCGGGGTCAGCGAGGGGGCTCCACACCTGGAGTCCATCCAGGGCCCGGGGCCCAGTGAGGGAGGCTCAGTTGTGTCAGGGAACAGGAGAGCCCCGAGCCCACCCTTCAAGTTCCTGCTGGGACACCAAAGGGTGCCGCAGGTGCAGACCGAGGGTCCAGAGGCCTGTCGCATGCACAGAGAGCAGGACCTGCGCTGCCTGGCCCCCTGTACCAGGCCCAGGGAGAGGATTGGGGGGCCCAAGGGCCGGGGGCCAGGAGCCAAGCCCAGGGCACAGGCGTCGAACCAGGTCGGAAAGGACTTGTTCTTGGTGTTTCAAAAAATAGTGAGCGAGGCTGAGAAACATTATTTGTGAGATAAAGATAAGTCTAGAGAGGGAAGACATTATGTGGAACAGGTAATTTTAGGGAAAGGGCAGAGAAAGTGGTTCTGAGAACACTAAGATTTATACGTTGATCAACACGAGGATGTCATCAAAATACCCGCTGCGCACACACATGTGTTTCTATCCACACACCCAATGCACGGGGTTCGTGGAGACGGAAGCTCCACTCGCTGGAAGGTGTCAGGACGCGGAGAGCTCGCCGCAGGCCCACGAAGGCGCCGCGAGGAACGCGTCAGCCGCTGTGCTCCCCGCGACGACCTTTCTACCACGGGAGGGGGAGGGGGAGAGAGAGGAACAGAGGACAGAGAGGAACAGAAAGAAACAGAGAGAGACGGAGAGAGAGCAAGGAAAGGTGCAGGAGGAGAAGCCGCCAGGCGCAGCGTCCCCGCCGCGGCCCACGCAGGACGCCCGTGTCTGCACTAGGCGCAGGCTGCCTGGAGCCCCGGTGTCGAAAGACGGTGGCCTGTTCTAGTCACGCTGGTCTCCTGGAGCTCGGCTGCTTTCCTGTAGGTAGCCGGCCACGGTGCCAGTGTAACGTTCCGGAACACACACCCAAAGGAGGAGGCGCTGTGTCCTCCAGGCACTCGCTCGGGTGTCCCGAGTGACCACGGGAGGGCTGTAGGGAAGTGAGTGGGACAGCAGCTGCCTGAGTGCGGCTGCCAAGGGCTGGGGAGCCCCCACCAGCCGGAGCAGGTGTGACAGTTTGCTGAGATGCTAAACCTGGGGTCTGGGCACGGAAGCTCTTGTCCTCAGAGACGGCCGCACTGGCACCACTGTCCCCCGGGGGACACCCACCCCAAGCCGACGCCCCCACCCGGTGTGCCCGCGTTGTGGGCGCCAACCTGGAGCTTCCGACAGCCTGTCGCAGTTCCTGGGGGTGCCGATACGTCTTCACTTTGGATTTCAAGGGACTTGGTGAGCGTAGAATCGGAGGCTCAGAGTTTGTGGTACCAGTGACACCTTTTGGAAATAAGTTCTACAGCCACGGGCGAAGCACGAAGCCCGGACCTCTGAAACTCCCTCCTTGTTCCCGTCGCCCAGCCCAGCTCCTCTGGGGCGGCCGCATCCTTGTGCTCCGCCCACAGCGCCGCCTCCCCAGCAAGACCCCCCTGGGCCATAAGCCCTGGCCACATCCTCTGTCCTTTGTGTCGTCCTGGCCAGGCACAGCCTAGAGGCCAGCTGAGGCCCCTGTCCATCACGGAACTGTCAAACCTGATCTCAACTCTGAGCCCGTGACCTTAAATCCAGAACCATCCGGATGGTTTCCGGGCATCGCCGTGCCGGGCCTTCTCCCGCTCTGTGACGCCGAGACAGAGCCTTGGCTTCCCACCCCCTCACCAGCTTCCGCTCTGGCGTTCCCTGCGCTGAGTCTCTTTGGGGAAGGTCTGGGGAGCTGGGGCGCTGTGTGGAAGACGGAAGGTTCCACCGCCTGCCGACTTCTCCTCCACCTCTGGGCGTGCAGGGCGCGGACGCCTGGCCTCGGGACGCCTGGTCTCGGGACCGACACTGCCAGCTGCGCGGGGCGGCCGGGAGCACAGAATGTGCCTGCATGCGACGAGGGCCTGGGCCCCCCGAGAAGCCTCTGTCCTTCCTGTGATCTCCCTCCGTCTCCAGAGGGAGCCGCCCCTTGCCAGGGGAACCCCGGCCCGATCTCAGTCCCATTTTCCCCCAAGTCCACTCTGACACGTACCGTTCCCTCCTTAGGAATGATTCTGGTTAATATGATTTTCTACTTTTCTGTAAAGCCAATCAAGGTTTCCTTCAATTTCTGCATCTTACGCAGGAGTCATTCCCCCCAGTCCCCTCGTGGGCACCACTGCAGGGCTGTTTCCGGAGAACAGCACCACGTTGGGTGGCCGACGAGGAAACAGACGCAGACACTGTGGTCCCTGCCCCTTTCGTTGTCAGCAGAGCACCTGTTTGTCCAGATCTGGGCGGCGGTCTCCAGACCGCAGGGACGGGCAAGTCCGACTCAGCCGGAGGTTTGCGTCACGGTCCGTCGACCCACTGTTGGTAATCTCATCTCTCTTGGCCAGGACTCGGTCTGGGGGCGGCCAGGAGTCCTGATTCTGACGACGATGAGGTGTGCGTGGAAGTCGGTGAGGTTGGTTACCAGGGATGACTTTGCTTTCTGGATACAAGGGATCAACGTGGATGCCTTGTCCCCTGTTCCCTTTGCCCTCCCCTGTTTTTTTTTTTTTAAACTGGAACATGGGTGTGATGCTGGAGGTGTAGCAGCCTGCTATAACCAGGAGGCGTCAGGCATGGAGGTGACAGGTCACTTGCTGAGATACTGGAGGGGAAAAGTGAGGGGAGCCTGGGTGCCTAAGTGGAGCCAGCGAGGGGCTGTTGCAGCCTTGGGCTGTCCCCCTCCAGGCTCTCTTGTGTGTGAGAGAGGACACCAAATGAATTTAAGCTGCTGGGGTTTGGCAGTCTGCTACTTGCATCCTAAAGCATTCCTAACTCATAGAAAGTATAACGTGAAATTCAAACAAAATACTCAGACGTACAGGACCACGAGGGATGTTCCTTAGCTCTTCGTAATCTAGAAAAGCCCCACTGAATTCAGCCACATTTTTATCCAGTGTAAACAGCACCTGTGTCAGCATTAGCCAATGAGCAAGTCTGTGTCTCAGATGGAGACAGACGCAGATCCAGCCCTGAGGACCGAGGGCTGCATTTCCAAGAGACACGGCTCTGTGCTCTGAACAGCAGGCTCTTAGGGAAAGTGGCGCTAATGCTCAGGTGTGTCTGTGATTGCTAATCCCCCACCTCTGGAAGACGGCAGGGCTCAGCAGGACACGCCCTTGGTTACACAGCGCACCCTTGGGCTCCCGTCCAGATCGCTGCTGGGTTTTGTGATCCGAGCTCTGCTTCCCATCCTCCCTCTGCCGGCGGTGTCGTCCGTGTCTGGGAGCTGACGGCGCATGGGCCGTCCTCTGTCCCTCGTCTGTCCCGCGGCTCTGCCGTTCTCTCCTTGGACGGGTTTCACGTTGCAGGGGATGAAAAGCAAACGCAAATCACTTTTTCTCTGGGCCATGACCTCAGAGAACAATTGTGCCACCGAGACCCCCTGTCCTGGAAACATATTTTAACACCACCCGTGTTTATAAGCAGTTCCTTCTTTGCAGAGTGGTTTCAAGGACAACAGAAAGGGAAACACTCTCAGAGACCGTCATTCCATTATCGCAGATTCCAGCACTTCAGATTTGATTGTTTTCGGTATTTTTCCTTGAAATAGCAATTTTCATGTCTGAAAACGTCCTAACATTCTAGACAGTTCAGTTTACCTGTGTTTGGGGAAAACGCGTCCTTCATGACTTCTTTTGCTTTTACGTCCCTCTTTTGATATTTGGCTAGAGATGATTCGGGGTTTGTAAAAGTGTGAAATTTATTTACCCTGATTCAAGTGAAGTGTATTTATACACATGTGATCACTCAGGTTTGATAATTTGAATAAATTAACTGTGATTGAAACTGTTTATTGTTTTTAATCCTTATGTAGAATTATTTGTTTTCTTGTTGATTTTGGTTTTCCCACGAGAACGGAGTGCTGACTTCCATCTCACCGCCTGTGCTGAGCACGGAGCGGGAAGCCTGGCCCGCACCGCGCGCTCCACGGTGTCTGCACGTGCTGATCGCCCACGGCGCGCATGCGCGGCTCGGTCGGGGCGGCTTCGCCGTGCACTGCATTTAATTCCATATCCAGCATTTTGTAAGAAAATGTTTGGCTTTTGCCTGAATCCTAACATTCCACAGAATTTCCTAATTCCTAGAGTCCGACAAGGTTCGTTCCCCAGAGATCTCTGTTCTCTGGGTGCCGTTGGGACGAAAGCGCCGGGTTATTTGTGTGCCCGGTCGCGGCGGCTGGACGCGGCCCCCTGGCCGAGCGAACTACAGCTGCCCGCGTGTTTATTTTGGTCATGGATTTCAAAGGACCGTTTCTACCCTAAAGTAAACAAACATAATGGAGCAGCTGCGACTGATAAAAACTCCCAGGCATAATCATCACCCTCTTGTATACATCCTGCGGTTTCAGATTTAATTTTAAAAGCTTCCCTTAACTCTTCATGCACGACGGGTGCGGTGGCTTCAGTGGAAAACGGCTGCAAAGCCCTTCTCCGCCCGGAGGAGCCACGAGCAGGGAGGACAACTGAAGCGTCCCCTCTCCTGCCCAGCAGCCCCGGGGGCGCAGGCTGCAGGGCTGCCCGACATCTGGTGCACACGGTCTGGCTGCGGATGCCGGGGCCAGGCCTGGGTCCCCCACGTGGCCGGGGCCAGCTCTGAGACCACGCAGCTCCTCGGGCCACGTGGGAGGACCGCGGTGACACTGGCTGGACAGAGTCCAAAAGTCATCTGCACGCAGCATGGTGCCGTGTCCCCTCTGTCACTCTGTCCACGCAGTGAGTCCCGGCAGCCTCACACGGCATGAAAGATCTGTGCTGTAGCGAACGCCGGGAGGTCCCGAGCATTTCGCTTATTTATATCTGGAAAAAACGCTCCTTTCCCAAATCGTTCCTGAGCTTTGGGATTCTTTTTAAACCGCAAGCCATGGGTACTTTTGACAGAACGAACACATTGTGGTGGATCAGCAATGCATTTGAAACTCGAGATGTTCCTCAAAACATTAGCCATACGATCCATATGTTGCCATATGGTAGCATATGATACCATATGATCCAGCAGTCCCATGGCGGGGACATACCAGGGAGAGCTCAAAGGAGAGACGTGAACGGATACTTCAGCACCCTGTCCGTAGCTCGTCACCTACGAGAGCCACATGGTGGGAACAGCCCAACGTCCCTCAAAAACGGGATGGAAAAACAGAATGCTGTCTGTCCACACAGTGGAATACTATTTAGCCTTCAAAAGGAAGGAAATTCTGACGCCTGCTATGGTGTGGATGAACCTTGAAAACACCGGGCTAAGTGAAGAGCCGGACACAGAAGGACGAACCTTCCACTCCCGCGAGGTCCCCGGAGCAGTCGGACTCAGAGAGACAGGGACCAGAAAGATGGGGGCCGGGGCTGGGGCGGGGTGGATGGGGAGTCAGTGTTTGGTGGGGACAGGGTCTCAGTTTGGGAAGATGAAGAGTCCTGGCCATGGGTGGTGGTGACGGCTGCCCAGCAGTGTGAAGGTACTTAATGCCCCAGAGATATGCACCTAACAGTGGCTTAAATGGTCATTTTACAATATATTTTACCATGACAAAAAAGTTGAAACCAAATAAGTATCTTCAAAAGACATTCCAGAACAATTCTTATGATGGTGAACACAGGTCACATGATCATCAGTCCCTTCTCTGTCTCACGGGGCCCCACATCTGACGTCTGTAATGGCGGACACCTGTCATGTGACCCCGCATCGGTGGGAAGCCACCTGCCACTGGCATTGTGAGGGAAACTTCCCTAAAGAACCCCACTTTCCTACCCCCACGCTCTGGCAACACCCCAGGTCTTCTGCAAGGTTTTCACCTGCCTGTGGCCTTGATCTCAGGGTCCCCGCAGTGCCTGTCCGTGACCCATCCTGGGTGTCTTGTCCCCTCCCACACCCACCTGGGAACAGGACGTGGCCCTCTCATAGCTGTCCTCAGAAATAGAGTCAGGACCGATGTGTCAGTCGTGGCTGACTCTACCGTGGCCGCGTCACATATGACAGCATTGCAGCGCATGTCGACAGCTGTCTGGCAAGCATTTGCTGACGCTGTGACCCCCAGCCCCTGAGCCGTGGACCAGTACAGTCCCTGTCCTGTTAGGAACCAGGCCACACAGCAGGTGTGAGCAGTGGGCAAGTGAGCGAAGCTTCATCTGCATTTACGGCCTCTCCCCACCGCTCGCATCCCCACCTGGGCTCCGGCTCCTGCCAGATCAGCCACTGTCTCCCATCACCCCAGACGGGACCGTCTAGTTGCAGGAAGACAAGCTCAGGGCTCCCACTGATTCTACATTATGGTGAGTTGTATAATTATTTCATTATATATTACAATGTAATAATAATAGAAATAAAGTGCATGATAAATGTCATGCACTTGAAGCATCCCAAAACCATCTCCTCTGCCCCATGTGTCGAAAAATTTTCTTCCATGAAACTGGGACCTGGTGCCAAAAAGGCTGGGGACCACTGCCCTGGTATCCTCTTTTCAAATCATCCTAACTATTCATGAGCTTTGTACTTAATTGTGAATTTAGGAAAAGTTTGTCAGGGTCCATGTGAAACCTTGTCGGGATTTTGGTTAGAATTTCATTAAACTTGTAGATTAATTTAGGGGAGAGTCGATGTCTGTGGGGTCCTCTCATTAATAAACGTGATACTTTTCTCTATTTTCTAAAGGTCTGATTTTTAACAGTCCTTCAGTGCAGTCTGATTGAGAACTGACAAGAGACAGAACCTCCCTCTGCAGGTCCCTTCCCAGTCACAGCCCCTTCTCATCTCTTCAATCAGCCATAATCTCAAACTTTATTGTACTTACTTTCTTATTTTCTTTGTATTTTTCAACCTAAATATGCCTCTCCAAACACTGTAATTTTGTTTTGCCATTTTTGACCTTTATACAAATGGAGTCAATCATACAGTATGTTTTTCTTGTGGTCTGGCTTCTTTCCTGGTCATTCCACTCTCTGAATACCTGGAGTGGTTTCTTTTGTCTGTTGTTTGTGCTGGTTCTCGTTCATGTGGTCTTGTTTACTTGTCCGCCTGGTTATCTTTACTTATGAAGTGAAGAGTGGTTGTTGTTTTTTTAATTTTTCAGGAAAAGATTGAGAACTGTTATATGTTTTCTTCTTTCAGAGGAGTTTCATTTATTTGTGAGTCATCTGTGAGTTTGCTCTGAGTCACTGACAATCTAGGATCACTTTAATCCAGTTTCAGGGTTTGAGAGATTATGTGCTCCACCCTGATGATTCAGAGCTGGACGTTAAGAGCTGCCTTCTTCTAGCTCATCCTGACTTCTAGGAAGTGGTGTGCGGGAGCCCATTAGAGCTGACTGTGCACGTTTCCTCCCTGCTCTGTGTCCGGTGATGTCATATTGGCAGCATGAACTTGGCCTCTGTAGGGGTATTTACACCACATAAATTAGCAAGTGTTGCAAACAAGGGCTTTGTGTGTTGGAGAGCTTATTGTTAAGAATTTATTACCACACGATGGCTCCTAGCATTCAGCTCTCTGAATTTTCTACCTAAAATGTGGGGTCGTTTACTAGGCAGGCCCCAGACTTCAATCTTTGTCTCCTGAGCCTGTCAAGACTGTTAAACGCACCACCTAGCCCCTTAACCCCCTCTTCTACATCAGCAAAGACCATCTTGGCAGAAGTAACCTTAAAAATCAGTCTCACTTGGGTGGTTTCCATTTTGGCAATTATTATTAGACCTGCTGTACATATCCATGCACAGGTTTTCATGTGAACATGAATTTTAATTTCTCTGGGATAAGCAAAGGGAGACTTCTGGGTCATGTGGTAAGTGTGTATTCAAATTTGTAAGGAATGCCAGGGTGTTTCCAGAGTGGCCCACCATTCTGCATCCCCACCACGGCGTGTGAGCGCTCCGGTGGCCCTGCATCCTCGTCAGTACTTGGTGCTGCTGTCAGGTTTCTTTCTTTAGTTATTGATGCTTATAATACGCATTTATTTCATTTTTTATTTTAGTCATTCTAATAGGTGTGTAGTGGCGTCTCATTATGGTTTTAATTTGCATGTTCCTAATGCCTAGTGGTGTTGAGGTCTTTCCTGGTCTTGCTTGCCATTGGTGCAACCTCTTTGGTGAGGTGTCTGCTCAAGCCTTTTGCTTATTTTTAAATTGGATTCTTTGTTCTCTCACTGTTGAATTTTGAGTGTTCTTCATATATTCTGGATACAAATCCATTGTTGGACGTGTAATTTGCAAATATTTTCTCTCTTATGCTCATATTTTATTTAATTTTTCAAATTTCTTTCCTTGACTTAAATAGGTACATGGAACAGAACTCAGAAGAAAAAAAATCCATGTATGCAAAACTTTGTACGCAAGTACCTAGGGAAGGATTATTAATAAAAGGTTTCACATGAAATGCATAATTTTGATTATCTTTGGGAGGGTGATGGTGACTGAGGGTAATGGTTAAGGGTGAATGTAGTTTTTTTCTGTAATGTTGACATCTTTACCAAGAGAAAGTTTTTAAATTTGTTTACCAGGAAACACATGAATATGTGAATACAATCTAACCTCACCAATATGTTCCTGAATAAAGGACATTTTAAAACCAATAAAGCAAAAAAGATACCATTCAAATACAAAATAACATTTTAAAAATTAAGATCAGTGTATTTAGCTTTGTGAGAAAACTCTTGTGTGCACACACACGCTTCCCAAAGAGCACACCAACCCCTCAGTTGGCATAGTTCGGCTGCAAATGATAATGTGTTAGACTAACGCCAGTCCCAACAGACGGAGCATGTCAGAAATGAGGCACGCACCTCCCCGAGTCCCTTGGCCCTGCAGCCTCTGGATCCTTAGACTTTTGTTCTGTTGCCTGGACCAACTGTTTCTTTGCACAGGGAAAGCCAGGAACCCCTCTGACGGTTGCTGCCCAGTCAGAGTAGGCGGCTGTACCCCTGGGGTTTCACACCTCATCACAGGACACCCAGCTGGGCATCTAGAACAACGGCCCCAGGGTCTGAGGATGAAACCTGAAGTCAGGTGGCATTCACACCTTGTGGGGGATTCACTAATCAGAAACAAGAGATGGGAAGGAGTCGGCAAGATAAAGGCCTTTTTCTTCTTCCCTCTCACAGACTGTTCCAAGACATTTATCTCGACAGCCTGGCCAACGACTTCTCATACGTCCAGCTGCACACACCTGCCAAGCAACCTCAATGTGTCCGTTCGTGAAACAGTGGGCATGGTGGAAATGCATAACCATTACTTACTTCTCATCCTTTCACGGCCTATTGCCAGCTTTCCTTACTCTCCAAACTCAAACTCAGTGCCAGTAGTTAATACTCACCTCAGGCTCTGCCCAGGATAAGACATAGCATTTGTCTCTCTCACTTAACAAGAAATTTGGAGGTAAACAGCCTACGGATAGTGAAGCTACTCAAGTGTGTCTTTAAGGACCCACACTCTCTCCACCTTCCTGTTGCACCATTCGTATTATGTGGCTTTTGTCCTCATGTTCACAATAGGGCTGCTGCATCTCCAGACCTCTCACCCACGATTCAGAAAAGAAGAAAGAGGAAGGACATGGAGGTAAAGAGCTGTGTTCTTGAAAGGTTTTATCTTTTTATGCAGGATAGCAGGCACTCTTCAAGTGTCATGGCAAATATTACCTTCAGGGGAAGCTCAGAAATTGCATTATTAATTTCTATTCTCTATAGTGGAGGCAGGTGAGTGAGAAGGAGGTTTGGAATGCGTGAGCAAGATCTGCTAGAAGTGGAGGTGGGAGGTCAAGAACAGAAACTGGCTTTGTGCAACTCACAGCACATGTCCCACTAGCTCCTTCTAGCTGCTCTTGACCCAGGAGCAAATAGATTCCTCTTTTTTTGCCTCCTGCAGAATAAGCTTTCTCTCCTCCTTCAAAATTGAAAATTGGAGCTCTATAATAGAAACTTTGAAACATCATTTATTTTTTAAAAATTTGGGTAAACATTTAAAGAGAGAGAGATTTCACGTGGATGCCTAGATTCCTGGATTCCTTGAAAATATCTGGGAGACGGGCCGAGTTCCTCCCCACCCTGACTGGCGCTGAGGGGTGACTCTGCCCCACGAGGCGGTGTCCATCAGCAGTCCCCTCTCTCCACCGCCACGCCGGCCGGGCTGCATCGGCCCTGCCCTGGCCGCCGTGTGGGGGCTCCTGAGTTCCCACCTGGTCTTGGATGCAGCTGCCACCTCTCCTGTGACGACTCACCTCCTGCCAGAAAGTTCGCCGTAAAACTGAGTTCCGCCTTAAAAACAGCTCTGACTGTAGCTGCTAAGACGACCGTGTTTCCTCCAGCCTTGTTATACAATTTCCAGCCCGGCCCTGCGTCCCCGTAAGCGATTTTAAGGAGTCTGATAAAATAAAAAGCCTCCTGGAATTAGTCCCGGGAAGAAGAAGGTCATATCGTGTGACGGCACTGTGACCTCACCACCCGGGCCTGCTCCTTCCTCTCTCAAACCCGGCGAGTTTGTTCACAGGCCTTGAAGACTCACAGTGATTTCCCGCGTCGTGGTGCGTAAGAGATCCCTCACTGTGGCTTGTCCAAAATTGTTTATTATGTTTTCCCAGTTTACTTTCATTTATTCCCGATGAGTACACCTGATGGGAGCAGAGCATGGACAGGCTGCGTGACGCTGCTGAACCTGCGAGGCTGAGGAGGGGGATCTGGGGGGAGCTGACAAGCCCAGGGACAATCTCACGGCCCCTCATTTGCTTTTGTACTTATTTTTAAAGATCTGGAGTCGTATGTTAAAACCACAGTGTTTTTAGCTTTTCTCCATTTCCCTTTGTTTTCTTGGCTGTCTTTAGAACATGACGAAGAATATCTCTCCCACCACGTGGTAAGGGGTAAGACGACATTTGTGACTGCGTTTGACATGTCGGTGTTTGACCAACGGCCGATGGACGTCATCTCTGAACCGCACCGAGGCTTTCTGCTGTATGTTGTGAAGCCCATAGTCAATTTTACTACAGGCTAATAGGAAAAATAAAAAATATATTCTACATAAGTAAACACTGATCCAAGGACAGAGTATTATTGCCTAGTGTCTTAACAGGTTTATATGACTAAGCCTTACAGAAAAGGTGTCTTGGCTCCGGTGCACACCGTCTTCCTGTAGGACAGAGGCAATTCTTTTCCAAGAGTCTTAAAATACACAGAATCCGTGGAGTGGCCACGGCGCCTCACCGCACCGTGTGCGAGAGAATCACGCAGCATGTTCCAGCAATTGCATTTCCACGGAACTAAAATATTTAACTGGACTAAGGTGTCGTATCGTCTTGGACTGTGTTCAAATGTTCATACGTAGTCGAAACTTCCTCTCTTCGGGAATGACTGAACTAGCAATAATTAATCGTCCGCGCCCTTTTGATCTGAGATCGGGCAGGTGTTCGTGATTTCGGAAATTAATGAAAGGCGAGGAACTTTATCAGGTCATCTGTCGGGACACAGAGCCCCGCTTGTCTTGTAAGCAGTGTCCAAGCATGTCGTACGACACGGACCTCGCAGCGGGGCGTGAAACACCAGCCGAGTCCTCTCCCAGACATGCGAGGGCCTTTCCCACCGAGATCCGGCCCGGCCGTTGGCCCGCTGGGGTCACCGGTAGTCCTAGCGTTTTTCATTCATAAAAATTTCGTAAGTGAGAGCAGCTTTGGGCAGATTGAGAGCAGGCAGAGAGGCTGTGTCAGCCACTCATTTCATTCTGAATAATTTCCCCAGAAAATTTCCAGCGTTTCTGTAAATGTGGAACTAACCGGCTTAATTCAGAATGTTCTGGGGAATTGGGTATTGAAAGTCAGAACTTCTGTGATATCTCAACACAGAGTTCTGTGTTTTGTTTCCTTAGGGATCTTCTTTAATGAGTGTGCTTCTTAGAAAGGGAGAAGCAGCCAAGTGAAAAGGAACGGGGACAGAAAGGCAGATCCTCCCCGAAACGGCACGCGGTCTGGGGCCGTCCCAGGCAGCAGCGTCTCTGAGCGGCCCGTCTGCAGCTGCAGCCGCAGGGCCGGGCGCAATCCAGAGCCTTCAGAAGACGGCGCGCCGCGTGTGCGCAGAACCGCTTCGTCCTCACATCTCGCCTGCGGAGGTTTAACGTGCGGATGATTCCGGGGCGGGTGGCCGGGAGGGGACCTCAGCTCAGGACACCCTGGGCACAGCGGGAGGGGACCGGGGGTGTGTCCTTGCCGCACCCCCGGAGGTCCCCACCTGGAGGTTACGGCCGGGGGAGGTGGGGCGCCACCTTGCACTGTACCCAGGTGGACACCTCCAGCAGCCCTGGCACTGTGGCTCCCCGGCCTCTGGGACCCTGGGTGGGGACCCGCCAGCATGAGTTTGCCGCCCTGAAGAAGACGGTCCGTCAGAGAAGAGCAGGGACACAGGAGCGGGAACGGAGGGGGTGGCAGGAGAGGTTGGAGGGCGAGGCAGGGCCCTCTTGCGGGAGGCAGCTGGAGGGATGGTGACGGGCCCCGCCTGGGCGGACACTGCATCCCTTCCTGCAGTCAAGGACGGGGTGGAGGCTTGGAGCAGTCGGGGAGCAGCCCACGCCACAGGTCTGGGCCCTGTACCCTTGGCGCCCGAGTGCTGGGTCATTCCACCAAGCAATCCCAGGACAGGATGCTCAGAGAGCTCTCATCCCAAAAACTACAACTCTGCCCCTTTGTCTAACCCCGTGGGCCCCCCTGGAGGCAGGCAGCGCCCGTCCTGCTTGGATTGCAGTGCCCGGCCCGGCCCAGGGTGGGTGGAGAGCGGGGCTCGCTCGGGGCCATTTCGTCCCTGAGTGAAGCGCCAGCTGCCCTCTCTGGGCTCGGATCCTTGGCTTCCTCTGCTGCCTCCCGGGGAGCAGGCAGGCGGAGCTGCTCACCGCGGAACAGAAAGCAGGAACAGCACATTCCCAGGGACGTTCCCCAGCTCCCGGGGCAGCTGTTCTGGAAAATCACTGAGCTGCGCAGTGAAAGCGGCTCTAAATCCCCAGATCTGTCCTCTCCTTGCCCTCCCCGGGCCCAGCTTTGTAAAAGGGCAAAGGCAGGAGCGAGTGAGAGTCAGTTCAGAGGACGGACGCCCTCTGTCCCCCTCCCAGGCCCCTCCGGCTGGGCTGGGGGGGGGGCGGTGCCGCCCGCCTTTTGTCTGAAATGAGCCGGGGACTGCCCTGCGCGGTGCTGTTGCCGCTGTTTCCACGCAGCCGCCCCTTGCGCTGCGGGATGGAACGCGGAGATGCTTGAGGACCAGCAGTTGGGGGGGACTTGGCCTCGGGAGGATGTCCAGGCTGGGGGTGCAGCTGTGACCTGGCAGGCGGCGGGGAGCAAAGCCAGCCTCCTGGTCCCCTCCCCGGCTCTGCCCAGCTGCACTCGCTCCGAAGCTGAGTCTTGGCAGAGGCGACTCTTCTGCTGGCAACGTGAGGATGGCAGGCCCCCCGGGCAGGAGCTGTTGAACATGCCACACGGGCAGGGGGCTTTCCCTCCCCCACTGGCATTAGCTGCTGGAAATCGGCCAGCCAGGGCCCTGGGACTCACCCCCACAGATAGCACAGTAGGGCCGCAGCAGACCCCCGAGAGCCAGGCGCTGACCTGGGCTTGGTTTGGTTGGTTGACGAGGTGCAAACAAACAGAAAACGTCTATAAACTTCTTTTTGTTGGAATCAGAAGTGGGCTTTACTTGGATCACCCCTCCCGGGGGTGGGGGGGGATGACAACCTATTTTTAAAGGCTCAAGTGGGACGGTCTTCGTGCAGCTGTGAAAACACTCTCAGGGGTCAGTCCTCCGGCCTCGGCATGGAGGCTCCGTCACCGCTGATGGAGAGGTGGTCTCTTCCGAGGCGCTCGCGGTGGTTCTGGAGCCAGGGAGGGGTCAGCGTCCGCCCCTTTTCCCTGGGGGAGACCAGGCTGCAAACGAGACTGAGAAGCCTGAAGTGTGGCGTGATTGCCACGTCCCGCCGTGGGTCATTCTGTGACCCCAGGCTCCCCCGACAGCACTTTCCCTCTGCGTGTCTCTAAACGTCTAGTGAATTCTCACCGGCGGCGAGCAGCGGAGGTCACTGGCCCCGACCCCCTTGCGGGCAGAGATGGCGCCTTTGCTTCTGCGCTTGCAGTGGGGCCCTGCACGGAGCCGGCCCGCACTGGAAACCGGGAAAATATCGTCTGGGCTCTGAACAAGTATCTGCGACAGTCTGAAGTCCAAAGAAGCCCTTGGATCGCTGCATTTTGGTTTGGAGCTTCTGGCAGGTTCCATTGCCTACGCCTTCTAAACTACAAACCGTTGTTATTGCACTGAGGGCCTCGCCATGGCCCTCGCCAGGTCCTCCGAGTGACACCCTCGGAGGGTTTGCCTGCGTTTCCTCCTCCCGTCCGGCCGCGCCGGGCGAGGGAGGCTGTGCCGGCTCCGCCCATCTAACACACGAGGACACGGAGACGCACAGGTCTTTGGAAATGCCGGTGCCACTCATTTCTGCGGGTCAAACTGCAGCTCGGATACAAAGAGACGGCTCCGCGGTAACAGGGAGAGCAGCCACAGAGAATTCTGGGTGTGAGGCTGGGGTTCCGCTACCTTTAGTGTGCGTCTGCGACCACTTTAACTAACATCCGTGTGAAAACCACCCTTTCTGCCGATTTCCTTCAGCAAGCCGTAACCATGGGCCGCCTCTCCCTCTTGTTCGGGGGGAGCACAGTCCACTCTCGGGACGAGATCAAGTACGAGCACACCGCTGCCTGGAGCGCGTCTCGCTTTGGTGCTGGGTGTGGACGGGGACGGAAGCAGCTTCTCTTCCCCTGACTCCTGGGCCACAGCAGAAACCACAGGTGCATTCGTGGCATCTTGGCATGGAAGGGGCTGTAGAACCATGTTGTTCCATCCCTCGGTTAAAGCAGGAATCTCTTTTCAAAGGGACACTGTGGGAGGTGGCACTCCAGCTCTCTGCCTTGCACGCAGCCCGGTGCTGGAAAGTTCGATTCATCAGAGAAGTTTCTTTGCTCCGGGCCCTACTGCCACTGTCCTTGACTTGACTCCCTGGGCCCTGCCGCCATTCCTCCTTTCCGCGCCCCGTGCCTCGCGAGGCTGCCGCGGTGGCTTCCCGCTGCCCTGTTGCTTGCCATCCTTCAAGGCCCGGCCCGAGCGCCAGCTCTCTCAGAAACTGCCCTCGTGTGCGGCACCAACCTCCAGCGGCTCTGAGGATGCGTTGTCTGCACGCAGCCCACACCGCCCCGCGGACCCCTGGCCACGGCCATCCTCGCTGTTTCCTGAGTCGTGGACACACGGAGCTCACCGAGGACAGAAGGGCAACATCCTTCCTTTCCGCATCGCCGGGGGCTCAGCGGCAGCGTCTGCTCCACACACCGTGGGTCTGACACGGGGCTGGGCTCCGCGCGGCACTCTGCCAAGCTCCGCCTGTGCACTGCCAGAGCTGGGGCGACGCCAGCCCCCCATTGGGCACCATCCACACGTGTGAGTCTGTCCTTCCCAGCTCCTGCCCGGCCTGGCAGCCCTTCCAGGAAGGCCATGCGGCGCCGTGACCTGCAGGGCGGAGGCACTGGCTGGCAGGCTCTCCGCTCCTCCTCGGGGCCTGGCAGGCGTGGGCTCCTTCCACCGCAGAAGTCAGAGACTGAGCTTCGCGGTCAGGTGGCCGGGCCCTATCCTGGCTCCACCCAGGACCTGTGTGTTTTTAGACCTGTCGACTATGGGGAGCCCCACGTGGAGAGCAAGGTGCAGGTCATGGACGATGGGGCGTGAACCACCTGGGTGAAGCTGTGGAGTGAAGACAAGCCCAGCCTCCCGGGACGACATCTAAGCGGAGTCCAGGGGATTTGGATCTGCTTGCTGTGCCCTGACAGAGAGCGGTTCTGATCACACCAGTTTGGAGGGGCGCTGCCTCAGTTTTCCCATCTATCAGATGAGGTCAGTGGCCGTCACTCCTTGCTTCATCCTCGGCGTACGCGGCAAATCACTTGCAGCAAAGGGCATGCGTGACGTTCACGTCAGATGCCGGGGATCTGTCGGGGGGGGGGGCCCTGTGGCCGGAACCAGAGAGATCCCTTTTAGGTCGTTTTGGATTCTAGTCTCCACACGAGGAGGCTCCTGGTTTCTAGTTTTGGGAGCCCTCGACCCCCGTGTGCTTGCAGGGCACTGGCGGTTTGCAGCAGGCAGGACTCTGGCTTGTGAACCCCGCCTGAATCCTCAGGTTAAGAAGGTGACTCATTTCTGGGCTTAACCATCCCTTTGTTCCAAGAAGAAGATAATTTCTGCTGCATGGTATCTATTTATAAACAATTGCGTCTGATTAGCCATCATCCCATCTTCCACCGATGCTAACCCTTTCATGAGGTTTTAAGGAAGGAAATTCAGCAGGGGTCGGGGAGGGGAAGGACGTGTTCTTCCTGGCTGACCTTGGCAGTGTCTGTTGGGATCGGTCCACTTTCCAGAACGCCTGGTGCGCGGGGTTGTGAAACCTGCCGTGCCTCCCGGCGAGGGCACCTCCGCGTCGCCTACTGTGTGCGGCAAACGTCCCTCGCCCTCTCGCCAGCCCGAGCGTGTCGCCGGGAGCTGGGCTGCTGCGTGATCTCCTCCAGCTGAGAGCTTCCTGCGCCAGAGCGGCTCGGTATTTGCATAGCAATTAGTTTGTATTCCTACAGAAATTTTCATGGATTCAAGTTCTTCATAGAGAGAATGAACCGGAGGGTAAACTGAACCACAGATTAAAGGGCTCGTGTCAGGCAATTCTTCGAGCGGTTTTTACGGTTTTGAACCATCATTATTTGTAATATTCTCTGAAAAGCCAGCAAATAATTGTTTTCCCGTTACTGATTTGCTGTTCTCCTCTTAGCAAATATTGATTCTCTGGCCCCCTTCAAACCGGGTGCTGAATGGAACTGAAATTAACAGGGCTGCTTTTGTTTAATACAATGAACAAAAACTTGTGTTTGGAGGGCTCTTGTCCTGCCAGAACATCTGTGCGGGGCCCAGATGGCGACCGGGCTCTGCAAACGGGCGCTTCTGCCGAGTCAGCACAGGGAGTGAATGCGCGGCGTTTTATAGGTCCTACAAAAATAGTAACTTCTGAAAACTTCTTGGCAACAGAGGGCTTTTTTTTTTTTAGACTGTGCTAAGATTGTGGGACTTCCCCATTCGATAACTAAGTAGAGAAAAGCCCAATTTATAACCAGCGAGTCTGCCCACAAGGACGGCCGCGACTTTTCCCGTCCTCGGCGCGGCGCAGCCCCCGGTGCCAAGGTGCCAGCTTCTTTGTCACGGCTGACACCTGGAGTAGACCTGAATGTCAGGAAGACTCCTGGTGGCTTTTCCTTCCACCAGCCACAGTTATTGGGCGCCTGCTGTGTACCAGGCACAGGGACAGGCCGTGAGTGGCAGGAAGGATGTGGAAGGGAAGGTGCAAACTCACCACCTCACTGCAACCAGTTTCGTGGTCTGTTTTAGACCCTGGCGTTAATTTTGTCTTTTAGTTCTGATGGAGGAGGAGTGTCCTGTTGTCCTGGCTGTGAGGACGTGGTCCCCTCTGTCTCCTCGGACAGCAGGTGTCTCCTAATCCATCACGGGAGAGGTTTGAACTTCAAATCTACGGAACCGTACTGTAGGTGTACTTTCGTACTTTGCTTCTTTTGTTTGAAATTGTGTTTCTGGGTTTTATCAAGTGTGGGTGTTGTTCCTTTTGCCCTCACACCGCATCCCAGTGGACGGGACTCACTGCGATTTACTCATCTCTTCTGTTTTCCATGAGGATTAGGTTGAATACCGGTTCTTGTGTTTCTTGGCCATTTGGATTTTTTCTTTTTTGAAGTGTTTGTTATAGTCCTCTGTCTGTTTTCCCATTTAGCTGGTTGTTGTCTTACACGTGGGTGTTGGGACGTCTTTACGTAATCTGAAACCTCGTCACTGTGGGCTGCCTGTGCCGCGAACGTCGGCTCCCAGATGCTGGCGACCCATTTACCCTGAAGAGTATGTTTTGGTGGCTGTAGATTACTAATTTTAATGTAGCTAAATTTATTCACCTTTTCCTTTATAGATAATGTTTCTTTGCATTTGATGTAAGAATTTTATTCTATGTGGAGTTTTAGAAGGCGTTCTCATATTGATACATTCTAAAAACATTGCAGTTTTGCCTTCCCAATTTAGATCTATTTAAACCAGTTTTCTCTGGTTTGCCTGGGACGACCCTAAAAGTTTGGAGTCCTGGGAACCCCTTGATCCTCACTAAATGGGGACAGATGGTCTCTACCTATAATTGAACTGGAACTGAATTTTTGGATACGGTGTGAGGTAAGGCTGCGATTTCCTGTCTTTCCTGAGCGCATGGTGACTAGTTCTAGCACTGTTTGTTAAACAGCCCATCCGTTACCCACGTTAGCGTTTGGTAAAAGCGGCGTTTCCACCGACCGTCCCTGGATCTCAGCTCAGTCTTGTGTGTCTTCTGTCCGTCCTTTGCTGTAACAGAGATTTGGTACCTGGGCAGGCTCTCACCTTATTTCCTTATTCTCCGCTCTCTGTTAGAAACTTTATCTTAGGAGGTATTAGAACGTCTCCGTTGTTAATGTGTCAGCTTCTCTGTTATGTTTTTTATTTCCCTGTTTCTCTGTAGGACATTCTGGATAATTCCTTCTGAGTTCTCTTCATATTCACTGATTCTCTCTTCAGCTATATCTAATAACTTGTTAGTTTTGTTCCTTGTAGTTTTTATGTTCATATTATTGTATTTTTATTTTTGTAAACTCTGGGTCTTTTTCAAAGCTGTTAAGTCACATATTATAGTTCTCTGTACTACAGATATTTTCAAGCTTGTGTTTTATTCCTTTAAACACAGTACATAGGTGTGTTTTTAAATCTCTGATTGAAAGCTGACGATGTTTGAAGCTTCAGGTCTGATTTTGCCATTTGTGTTGTTTCTACTTGCCTCTCTCATGGTGGCTTGTTTTGTTGTGTGCTTGATTGGTTTCCACGGGAAGCGGCACTCTCTTAAACACTGATGTGTGGGCATTCCTGGGAGCCTAAGGTGAAGGTGTCCTCCTCCAGAGAAAGTACGTGTCTGTCTCTGTCCAGCACCTGGGGGAATTTCTACTCAGGAGCACTTTAGAATAAATTCAAAACTGATTTTGTGAACCACACAGGTGATGTAAATTTGGGCTGGAAATCCTGCCAGGGCCTGTGTGGTTACACTTTTTCACAGACTGTATTTCTCCTGCTTTGATCAGGACCAGGGCACCTTTCCTGCTAGTCTCTTCTGTTGTTTTTCTGGGGTTTTTTTCCCCCTTACCTTGGGGTATAGTCTCTTTTTTTTTAATTTTATTTTTTTGATTTTCAGCATATTACGGGGGTACAAATGTTTAGGTTACATATATTGCCCTTGCCCCACCTGAGACAGAGCTTCAAGCATGTCCATCCCCCAGACGGTGCCCACCGCACCTGTTAGGTGTGAATGTACCCATCCCCTCCTCCCCTTCCCATCTGCCCACCTGCCCGACACCCGATGAATGTTGTTGCTATATGTGCTCTTAAGTGTCGATCAGTTAATACCAGTTTGGTGGTGAGGGGTATAGTCTTTTGTGGTCCAAACTTCAGGGGCATGAAGGATGGGAGTCTCCAACCGTATTTCTTCAGGCTGTGGCTAATCTCTGACTCCCGCCCCTTTATCCCTGCCCCCAGCTTACACGCTCTCATTCTCATACTCTGTCCACTTAAAATCCCATTACGTCCTTCGCGCTACTTTCAGAGCCGACGTTTACTTAGATTTAGCCACATACTTGTTGATTTTGTTGCTCATTGTTCCTGCCTACGTCTCTGAATGAAATCATTTTGTCTCTGAGATAATTTCCTTCTTCTTGAAGACAATTTTTAGAATTTCACTTAATAAGAAATTGCTGGTGATGAATCCTCTCCGTTTTTGTCTGAGAATATCCGATTATTATTTTATCTTCATTCTTAAAGAATTTAAGAAATGCAAATAACGCTGTATTTTACTAGCAATGCAATGTTGGGTACACAGTTGTTTCCTTTGGGTACCTTGAAAATATAAATCCTTGCTCGTCTAACTTCCACTGTTTTTGTTGAGAAGTCAGTTGTCCATCTAATAGTTGCTCTTTTGTAAATAATTTCTTCTTCCCCTCTAGTTACTTTTAAAATAGTTTTTCTTCCCTTTGTTTTCCTGCTTTTCTGTTACAATGTGTCTAAGTGTGATTTACTTCTTATTTATCTGCTTTGGTGTTTACTAAACTTTGTGGCTTTTCTGTAAATTGATTTTTTCACCAGTTATGGAAAATTCTCAGTCATTATATTTTCAAACAATGCACAGCCAGATGGCCACTGGATTATCCTCCAGGCCACCTAGACACAGACACCCAGTCACCCCTCCTATGCTGTGCTGGACTCTGGACACTGCCCGGACCCTGGACGAGCCGGCCACGACCACGGTCTGCAGGCCCAGGGGCCTCGGAAGGAACCGACCCCACCGACACCCTGATCGCAGACATCCAGCCTCTAGGATTGCAGAAGTGTGAGAAAAATAAATTTCTGTTGCTTCAACCACCTCAACTGTAGGATTTGGTTTTGGAAGCCCTGCAGGCTAATACAACGGTTTCTGCTAACCCTGAGTCACCACCATGAGATGATAATTTTCCGCGATTTCAGACATTTAACTGCACAGGGTATAAAGGTGATTTTCAGAGAGGAAGGAGATCCAGAAACACGTTCAGAAGAGAAAGCATTGCTTAAATAGTTCCCGCCCTTACCAATCTCACGGCCTCAAAAGGTGACGATTCATGTGTGACGACGGCATCCGTTGCTGGGCCACCCCGCACCCCACGTGTGGGACCGTCCAACAGCTCGCGGGAGCAGGTGCTACTGTGTTCGTCACCACACAGATCTGCAGGACCAGGGGCATCTGTCAACCACCTCATTGCATCATCATTCCTATCTTCTAGGTGACAAAATCGTATATGGAATTTTCTCTGAAAATGTTATTATTACCTTTGGGTTCTTAAAGGTGTCCACAGCTAAGGTAATTCCCATCAGTGTCATTGATATTGGCATTAACAACTAAACGTCTTTGTAACTTTGGAGATTACTTCTCAGCTTCAGAAATAACAGCAGGTGATTTTAGAAAGACAGAACGTGCCTTCCCGGGGCCGCTCCCACCCCCCAGCTGGAGATCAGCATCCGCAAGCCTGGGGAGGGACGGGAGAGCGTCGGTCCATGTCTGCTCCCTGCGTTCGCTCGCGGCTTGTGATCTCAGCACAGAGGAGACGATGAGAAATACCGCGTCTGTGCTTCCCAAGTTAACCAGGGGATAAAACGAGTGCTTCCTCTTTTCGTGCTGTTTATGGCCTGGGTAAAGGTCACGATTCAGGCTCTCAGATCAAGTGGCTTCACCGTCGGGGGCTCAGTCATAACAGGAGCATCCTCCCGCTTCCTGGCAAAGTCTCCAAAGGATCCAGTCACTCCTGCGGCTCCCCCGGCCTCCCTCCCCCATCATTTCTGTTGTTGCAGGAAGACTTTCAGGACCACACTGTGGCCTCCCCACTGCACAGATCAGGCCTGGCGGCCCCTCCTGGGAGCGCTGTGGCTCGGACGGGGCGGCTCTGTCTGGCAGATCCGTCACTTCCCGTCGTCCTGGGGATCCCAGGGGGAGCACTCTCTTGCTTTAGCCGTCGTGGGTTTCCACAGCCCTTCTCCTCAGTTACGGGAGCAGGAGTCTTGAGCCGCCTCTCCACTGTCCTGGCGGGAGATGGAGGGAGGGAGAGGACAGGTGCAGGTCTCAGGGACATGTCTGAAACTGGCCACCTCCCTGTGCCCTCTAGGATGGTCTGTCCACAGCCAAGCCCCCTCCCACGGCCGGCTGACTCCCCTCCAGCCGCCACCTTGAGGAAGGGGAGCTGAGTCCAGAGCACCCAGGGACGGGGCTGGAGGGACGGAGGTGTGAAGACAGTGGGGCTAGGGGGAGCTGTTCTGACTACCATCCTCGGCTCAAGGAAGAAGGAAGGGCCGCCCAGCCCCATGGTGGAAAGTCCTGGGAAGTGCAGAAGCTGCCTGGGGATGCACCGTCTTAAAACCTGTGGATGCCCCGAGACCCTGACGGAGCCCTGGGTGGCCCAGGTCACTCTGCCGCCCACCTGCCTGGTTCCAGCCCAGAGAGCTCCAGAAACAGAGTCCTTGTCTGGCGTGAACAGTGGGAACATTTTCGTTTCGTTTTCTGGGCTCCTCTCTCCCGCCAGGGCCAGGGGTTCCTCGTACAACCATGCCAGCCTTGTGACACGTTGAGGGGACTTGGGGCAAGGAGGGTCCTTGGCTTCACGAGGCCCTCGGAGCAAGGTCTCCCTCCTGGCCTTGCCCGCTGCGAGCCGGGTCTGCTCCACGCACTCCTGGTCCACGCAACAGCAGTGGGGGCAGAACCGCCCTGCTGGGCTCGCTGGACCTGTGAGGAAACTGAGGCACGGTGAGGGGAGCACCTTTCTCAGTGTCACATGACAAGGAAGTGGCTGTCTGAGAACTCAGGTTTTCTGCCTCAGTGCTCCAAAGTGTTCGCATCCCAGAGCAGGACAGACTCTCCTGAGACTGGCTCTGTCCTTCAGGGAAGCCAGGACACGGGGCCACCGTTCAGGCCCCTGGGTGGGCAGGGGAGGAAGGACGGCCAGCATGCACCCCGAGGGCTGTCCTTGTCCCTGGGTCCCTCTCCAGGCTCCTCTGGGATCCCAGGAGAAGTGGCTCTCGGACGTCCCTAGCGCCTGCTGCCAGCCTGGTCTGAGGCTCACCGTGGGTGTGACGAACCTTCCCACCCCCTCACCCATGGCTCCTGGCAGCCCACGGGGCTCGGGTGATGGAGAAAGCTGCTCTGGAAGGCGGTGGGTTGTGGCTCTTTTTCCCATTCAGGCGCCCGGGGGGCCTGTCACTTCCTGAAGTCCCCTGGAGCTCTCCCTGGCACCCTTTTGTCCTGTCTGGGGGGTGGCACAGGGCCCCCTGTGCCTGGCCAGCCCTGCCGCCGTGCCGCTTGCTGTGGCCCTGCTGGGGTTGCCATGGGCACGGCCCCCCAGGAGCTGAGAACAAGAGCCGCCCGCGGGGTCTACTCCCGAGGCTGCCAGCTCCAAGCTGCTCATTATGCTGCATGTTTTTGTTTTAAATTACCTTCCCCCGTGAGTGAGAGCATGTTTTATTCCCACTCTAAGTACTGTTGACAGATGTGTTAATTCATGTATTTAAACAGATATTTAGCAACCGGCAGAAGATCCAGCTAAAAATAGGTCATCTTTCGAAATAGGCTCTTTAACATCGGCTGCTGCGCGTGGCTATCGGCGTGGACCGTGGCGCGGCCGTTACCGAGGGAGGCCACTCCAGTGGGGACAGCAGGCCCCACGTGCAGATGGCAAGAGGGCGTGCCCTCTGCGGGGGACAGGCAGCCCCTGGGCCACCAGGAGTGCGTGGGTATTGGAGGGGCGGCAGCCGGGCATCAGGGTATCTGCTCTGGGGGGTGGGCTTCTGCCCCTGTTCACATCTGGCTCTGCCGTTTGCCAAATGAGGGGTTTGATCTGAATGGTCTCAAAAGTGTCCGCTTTAATCCCAGGAGAGCGCGGAGGCTCCAGGATGAGGGGGAAGCGGGCAGGGCTGGTCCAGGCGCTTCATGGTCTGAGGTCCTGGCCAGGATGGAGGACCCCTCGTCCCCTTGGGGGTGCGGCTCATTTCCGGGAGTGCAGCTCACCCCAGAGAGGAAGGGCTGGGGCTCCGGGATGGAGACAGCTGGAGAGACAGACCCGCGAGCTGACACTGCTGCCCTCTGGGGGCCCCTCAGTCCCTCCCATTCGACCACATGCCAGGGGGTGCTCCACGTGGCAGGGGCTGGGAGTGGAGCCAGGAGGAGCTTGGACCTGGACTCCGTGGGCAGCAGTGACCCACCACTTAAGGGGCAGGTCCCATTCTTGTCCTCAACTATAGACGATGAACCCGGGAGGAGTCAGGTCGGGAGGAGCTGGCCCTGGGCTCCCACCCAGAGTGGCAGAGGGTGGGACCTTGTGCTCAGCACGAGGAGCTGTGCCTCCTCCTTTGCGGTGGTGGGTGCAAGATACATCCTCTGTCCCTCACTGTGGAGGAACGTCCCAGCAGTCCCCAGGCCTCTGGGTCCTTAAAAACTGAACTGATGTTGCTGGCCCCAAAATCTCTGCAGAGCTCCTCTCCCGTCCTCCAGAGCACTCTGTCTTACCAGAGGCCGCGACTTCCTGGACGTGCCCTATTTATATCCGTCTGGCTACCACGGCATCTTCAGTGTATCGACCTCCGTGCGATCCGCAGCGCCTGCGTCATCTGGTCGCCGGGCAGGTGTTGCCTAGGGGTCCCTGCGGCCCGTGCTTGGGCATAGTCTTGCCCGAGGGCAATTCCGGGGGGCGGGGATCCCTATGTGAGCCATTAGCAGCCAACACTCCTGGTGCTGGGGTGACCGCTGTCTTGAAAGGGGAGTCTGGGTGCAGCTCGCAGCCCCTCTGCACACGTGACGTGTTGGCATTTGGGTGGTGCTATGGCTTGAATGTGTCACCTCCAAAGTTCGGGCGTTGAAACTCACTGGCGAGCGCGGTGGTTTGAAGCAGTGGGGACTTTCAGGGGCCACGAGGCCCCCCCCTCCATGAGTGGCACTAAGGCCCTTGTGAAGGAGGCTGCACGCAGCCGTTGGCCCTCATCTGCCACACACGGGCACAGTGCCCGTCCCCTCTGGACGCTGCAGCGTGCGGGGCTGAGTTGGGCTGCAGGGGGGAGGAGGGGATGAGGAGCGCAGGCAGCACTGGGTGCTGTCAGCGTGAAGCTGGCGTCTACACCACGGGGCTGGGACGGAGGCTGGGGACGGGTCGCAATCAGCAATGGAAGGGGGGTGGGCATGGGAGAAGCAGTCGGGAGGTGACCTGACCCCAGGGGAGCCCGGAGCTGGGTGACGGTTTCGGCTGTGGAGCAGTCCTGGCCACGTGCGCCAGGGAGGGGGCCTCGCTGGCCTTGCAGCTGCCTGCGTGCAAGTCACCTGCCAGCCAGCAGTTTTCTGCCGTGGCCCACGGGGGCTCCCTGGCCTTGAGCATCTGAGGCCCCGCCTCAGGGTCTGTTCTGACCCAGGAAGAGCGCGGCTTCTGGCGCAGACAGGGGTGGAAGTCCCAGAGGGCAACGGTGTCCAGGCGCTGGCAGGTTCCGCGTCAGGTGAGGCCCAGTCTCTGCCCGGGACGGCACGGTGCACACTGCACCCCTGAAGGGGACAGACGCAGTGTCTGGAAGGCTTCCTCGGGACTTGTGCTCCCCTGGTCCCGGGCTGCGCCCGGCCACCCGCCTTCTCCTGCCGTGTCCCAGGGCCGGCTCCTGCTCCAGCCTCCCCCACCAAGCCCCGGAGCCTGATGCTACATCGAGAATAATGGTCTCCCCGGGACTCCTGGAGACTGCGGGCACCAGATCCCGGGCTGACCAGTGACTGATCAGGGAACCTCCACCGGGGGTCCTTGCCTTCCTGAGCGCGAGAGTGACACAGTTCCGGGCTCTGCTCTGTCACATCCGAGCAGCAGAGCGGGACGCGCCCACTCCCTGGTGGGGCGTCTTTAGGGGCATTCGTCCGGGTTCTGTAGAGAAACAGCTGGTAGTATGTGTATATGGAGAGAGAGAAACAAGGGGAGAGAGATTACGGGATCGGCTCTTATAATTACGGGGACCAAGAAGTCCCACTGTCTGCAGCTGTCTGCGAGCTGCAGGCCCAGGGGAGCAGCAGGGCACCCCAGTCGGAGTCTGGGGACCAGGAACCAGGACTGCTGCTGGCCGAGGGCGGCAGTTGACATCCCAGCTCGGCACAGCTGATAGGTCCCCTATCCTTCTGCCTTCGTCTTGATGGGCAGGGGGCGGTGCCGCCCGCTTTGGCGAGGGGGCTGTCTTTGCCCGTCCCCCAGGTCGAATGCCTATCTCTCCCAGAAACGCCCTCGGACACCGAGAAACAGTGCTTTACCTGGTGTCTGGACGTCCCTCTGCCCAGCCGAGTTGACACAAAATCAGCCCCCACATCAGGTACCTGCTGTCCAGGCGCTCACGGATTTGGGACGTGAGAAAGAACTTCCCCTCCTACGTCATCCCAAAGACCCGAGAGTTTTCAGCACAGAACAGACGTCTGGAATGGCCGGACTCTAGACCTTTCCTCTGGAAGTCGAGGGTCCCCTGTGGCACGTGCTGGGTGGTCTGGAGTGAATCTCTTTAAAGTGGAGCCCACAGGGACACTAAGCTATAGTGATGCGCCCCAGGCCCTTGGCCGGTGCTGTAGTTTCCAAGGTCCTTCTGTAGGCGCTGCTGGCCGCTGGGCAGGGAGGCCCCCGCGTCCTCCCGTCTGCTTTCCTTGCGGCTTCCCTCTCTGCCCCGCGCCTGAGCCGCTGAGGTTGGGGACGGCGTCCTGCTCTTACCCCAGGGACCTCCCATTTTCCAACCGTGTGTTCTCTGTATCTGCCGACTGGCTGTTTTCCATTCAACGCTTTGAAATTAAAATGAGTTTGTGGGGCTGTTTCAGCCCCAGACGCATCCAGCGTGAGCCGTGTTTACGGTGTAACCGGTGACCACTTAATTACATGGTGATTACGGGCGGCGGCGGGGCGATCACACGGCAAGTGCCGTGTCATTAGCCCTGATTACTCCTGTCGTCCCAAGCTCAGGGAGGCTGCACCGTAATTGCTTTTGGACCTTGCAGAGGCGGGCGAGACGCGTCCGCAGCAGCCTGTGATTACCAAGGACGCAAGTGCCGCGTGTTCGACGAGCACTCGCGGGAGCTGCTGGGGGCGGCGGTGCAGGAGCAGCCCCGCTGGGGCCGCGAGGCCGGCACTCCTGGCTCTGTGGCGCCATCTCCATAGCCGCCATGTTCGTAAGGTTCCTTCACATCTGCAGGACCAACGAAGAGGTAAAGAACCAGGATCTAAAGCCCAAGTCTGACCTGGTCACGTTTATTGAAGCTACTGTCTGCCTCAGTGTGCTGCCTTCCAGGAAGAGGAGAAAGCACACTCTGCACCCCCGAGGAGGTCCCAGGGCCCTGGAGGAGGTGGGTGCAGGGAAACGCGCTCACAATGCAATGAGGAAAGTGTGAGAGGCATCAACACAGATCTCTGAAACCCCAGGGGATGGAGAGGGAGGAGGTAGCAGTTGCATAGGGTCTTGAGGTACAAATAGGAGTTTGACAAGAGGAAGTGTAGTGGGGAGGACGGGCTTAGTGGAGCCCCAGTTCCTGTTTCTGGAACCCCACATCCTGCAGCTCTTTCTTCAGTCCTGCAAGATCTCAAATCTCGTTCTCAGCCAAGGGAGGCAGAGAATTCCCTTTCGGGCTTACGCTGCTTTAAAAAGGGATTGTGTCACCTGCAGCTAAAATGGTCCTCAGGACTACACTGGGTGCAGGGGCTTGTGAGGGGTCACTGCATCTGGAGCCCAGGGTACAGAGGGGCCGTCTATGTGGGGCATTGAGGGAGGATGTGAGGGTGTCCAGACTGCAGCATGGCAAGACAGCTGAAAGCGGGGGTGCGGGCCTGCCCAGACTGAAGAACACGCTGAGATGTCGAAGACATTCCTTGAGAGCTGTGGGGTGGGTCCACCAGGCCCCCGGGAAGTGTGCTCTGGGGACCCCTTGCCTCTGCCTGGGGGCTCCAGGCCACCTCCTTGGTCGTTGTTAGAAGGACCCGCCCTGCCCCAGCACCCCTGTGAGTGGAGGCCAGGTCAGGGAGCCCGGGGAGCGGAGGTGCAGCTCGAGGCCATGGACGCTGGCAAAGGTGGGTCTTGCGGGACTTGGGGCCGTGGAAGAAATGGGAAATTGTCCTACTGCAGTGGGTCACTTGAAAGGGTTTTCAGGAGGGGAGGGACATACTTTTTCAAGATGACCCACTGCGCGGATGGACCACATCCTGTTACTGACATCCCCCTGCACGGATGGACCACATCCTGTTACTGACATCCCCCTGCACGGATGGACCACATCCTGTTACTGACATCCCACTGCACGGAGGGACCACATCCTGTTACTGACATCCCCCTGCACGGATGGACCACATCTGTTACTGACATCCCACTGCACGGATGGACCACATCCTGTTACTGACATCCCACTGCACGGATGGACCGCATCTTGTTACTGACATCCCACTGCACGGATGGACCGCATCCTGTTACTGACATCACTGCACGGATGGACCACATCCTGTTACTGACATCCCCCTGCACGGATGGACCACATCCTGTTACTGACATTCCCCTGCACGGATGGACCACATCCTGTTACTGACATCACTGCACGGATGGACCACATCCTGTTACTGACATCCCCCTGCACGGATGGACCACATCCTGTTACTGACATCCCCCTGCACGGATGGACCACATCCTGTTACTGACATCCCACTGCACGGATGGACCGCATCCTGTTACTGACATCCCACTGCACGGATGGACCGCATCCTGTTACTGACATCCCACTGCATGATGGACCACATCCTGTTACTGACATCCCACTGCATGATGGACTACATCTTGTTACTGACATCTCACTGCACGGATGGACCACATCCTGTTACTGACATCCCACTGCATGATGGACCACATCCTGTTACTGACATCACTGCACGGATGGACCACATCCTGTTACTGACATCCCCCTGCACGATGGACCGCATCTTATTACTGATATCCGCCTGCACGACAGACCACATCTTGTTACTGACATCACTGCACGATGGACCACATCCTGTTACTTACATCCCCCTGCATGATGGACCACATCTTGTTACTGACATCACTGCACGGATGGACCACATCCTGTTACTGACATCCCCCTGCATGGATGGACCACATCCTGTTACTGACATCCCACTGCACGGATGGACCACATCCTGTTACTGACATCCCACTGCACGGATGGACCACATCTTGTTACTGACATCCCCCTGCATGGATGGACCACTTCCTGTTACTAACATTCCACTGCACGATGGACCACATCTTGTTACTGACATCCCCCTGCATGAATGGACCGCATCTTGTTACTGACCTCTCACTGCATGGATGGACCACTTCTTGTTTGTCCATCTGCCTGTCGACGGCCACTCCGGCTGCTTCTCCGGCCAGCTACTGTGAATTCTGCTAGCATGAACATGGGGGTACAGATATGTGGTTGAGTCCAGGCCTTCTACTCTTTGGGGCACAGATTCGGAAGTGGGTTTGCAGGATCAAATGGTAATTCTATGTTAATATTTTGAGGAACCTCCACACTGTTTTCCATAGAATTTTTTTAAAGCCCAGATGACATCCCTCCCTGGTTCGAGTGCCAACGCCTCTGGGTGGGTCCCCGGCCTCCTGCCCTCCCGCCATTCCGTCCCTGCTGCTCTGGGAGTGGTCACTCTCCTCTGCCCCTGCAGGTGGCTCTGCCCCGGGGCTCTGGGCACCTGCTCCTCCAGCCGTGTGGAGCCACATCCCCGGCCCTTCTCCTCCCTCACCCTGTGCCACGTCCCTGCTTCACGGCGTGGGCAGTCCCCTGGCGCCGTGCCCCTCCTGGTTCCGACTCATCTCCCACACGAGGGACGATTTGCCCAGAGGGAAGGGGCAGGTCAGGGGTCACTTTGTTTTCCAGGCCTGGACCTGGGCACGTGTTTGCTGAAAGACAGAGAACGAGTGGACAGAAATCTCTGAAGAAGCCACCTGCTGTGGAAAGAAGGATAAGAGGAGAGAAACATCACTACAGATGGAGCAGCGGCAATGTCGGCCTGATGGCATTTTCAAAAACTGCTGTTCGAAAAGCAATTGAAACAGTGACTTAGGGATTCTGATGGCCCCTCAGGAGATGGAGGTTGGACAGCCAGGGTGAAAGAAGGATTTTTACCCCGAATCTGCACGCAGCAGTTTGGCAGCCTGAGCCAGGGGCTTAGGTGGGAACGTTGGGTCAAGAATCATCTTCCGCGGCCCCAGAGCCCCTGCGTGTGACCAGGTTGATGTAGTGCGTAATGATCTTCCGCAGGAACCGTCTCTGTGATGTCCGATTTAGGGGCATCTTTTGCTTCTGAATGTGCCTGTGGGCGGGGGCGGGGGAGTGGCTTCAGCCCAATTATCAATATATTTTGAATCAATGAGATCAGCGCACTCCTGGGAAAACGACTTCAGCGGACCTGTCTCATACATCTTGCATTTTCCATGGATTTGTCTTGCTGAAATGCACATTACGGTGATGATCTGAACTTTATCCTATTGATATAAATACTTTGTGTTCGTGCAAAGCCGTAACCATGGTGAGTGTATGGAGCACTTTAAGTAAATTTGTTCCCTGGCAGTTTCTGTCAGTAGACACCCTGTTCGTTCTGCTTTCAAAAATAGATTGTGAGCGTCACTCAGACCCCCGTCTCGGGGGCATGGGGCCTTTTCCCGGCAGCCCTCGTGCACCTGTGCCTCTCCGTGAGCAGACGCTGTGGGAAAGGTTGGCCGGGGCACTGGGGCGAGTGCAGGTGCCACATCAGCCCTGGGGACCCTGGTGTCTGGGCTGTGCCTGCATCTCAGAGGCAGGTCGGCTGGGTCCTAACCGGGCGTTATCGTCAACACTGGGATGAGCCTGCATGGAAGACACCACGTTCAAAAGAGGGCGGCCAGGCCCCTTCCCGCATTCTTTGAGATCTGTCGTGTGTCCATGAGTAGGCATTCTTATACAGGCATCTGGGATTTAAACATGGCCTTGCGTGGCCCATGAGGGTCTGGACTGACGTTAAGAAGGTGCCGTGTGCCCGATGGCTGCTCCCGAAGGTGCTCACGTTCCCTTTTGTGCAGCGGGAGGGGCCCCTTTGCTCCAGGTGAGGCCGCGGGTGCTCTGGTCAGATGGTCACCTTCGGTAGGGGCTGCCCGCCGGGGCTCCGGGGGCAGGTGGCGAAGACCGAGGCCACTGACTTCAGCCCCTTCTCTCGGCTCTGGCCACTACATCCAGAGAAACTCGGCCCTGAGAGCCTCCTCCCAGGAGGATCTTGCCCGGTCAGCCCGAGGACTTCCAGGGCGGTGGAACGAACAAGAACCCCAGGACTTTACCCTGGAGTTGCGTTAGACCCTCTGACAGCGCCAGCAGACACAGCCGGCCCTGCCTCTCCTGTGTGACAGCCTGTGTCAGGTACCACGGCGAGTTTACCTGTAAATGATCGTCGGACCATAGCCAGTAACCCCCATGGAAGTATTAATAAGCCAAAAAAGTTGTGGGTGAAAGAAAATGTTTTTCCTAAAAAGGGAAGGAAAAACTAGTAAATTGGAACTTGCAACAAGCAGCCCTCACTTGCCTGAAAATGAGCGTGAGAGCCGCTTGCACCTGCTGAGCAGCAGGCGGTCAGGAGTAAGCGCGGCGCGCACAGCCACCTGGGAGGCAAGATGGCCGGGATCGGCTGTGCCTGCATGTCACGGAGGGAGGCACATGATGGGCTTGGACGACGGGCACAGAACAAAATGCAGTGGAAGTGAATTTAAATGAAGGTGCAAGACGTGGACAAGCAGAGCCCGGGAGAGCCACCTGCAAGTGACAGCCCAGAAGCCGCAGTGCCACCACCATCAAGGGGCTTCTTTGGAATTGGGAAAATAACTGAGACTGACGAGGAGCTCTCCCGCCGCCCTGAATCCGCAGAGCTGATGGGATGAGACGCATCCTTGTAAAACGTCCGGCTTCGGAGAGGATCTGCCAGGAGCAAGTGCGGTGAGCTGTTCTCTGCTGGGTCCTCCAGCCCAGCCCACCGCCCAACAGGAGTGTGCTCCTCAGACGTCCCTGCAGTGGAAGACAGAACACACCGGCAAGGTCTGGAGGCGTCCGGTGGACAGACAGAGCAGAAGGAGGCAGGAGGGCGTCGTGAAGACGAGCTGCTCTGCGTCTACCGCGGACGCTGTCCGGACGCGGTGGCCATGGGCAGCATTTCTCACACAGTTGCCGGCGAGACTCCCTTCCCTCCGAGGGCCTGCCCCCCGTTTCCCGAGCCCCCAGCTCAACCAGGCTGATGAAGAGAGGGCCCACCGACCTTCCTGAAGTCCAGGCCACCCCCTCGAGGAGGTGTGGGGACAACTTCAAAGCCCTATACTCGCTTTGCATAAAAAACAGGTCAAAGGATTTTTTTTTTTTAATTAGAAAGATACACCTTCAGACGGAGAATGATGACACTGTGCAGACCATGTTGGTACCCCATCAGTAGATTACAAACAGTATTTACTTTCTAAATTTGGGTGGGGGCTGGAGGAGGGGGTGCAGTGGGCAGGACCACAGCCTGCCGACTCACCTCTGCCTGACCCGGCCAGACAGGCTTTGGGGGGGGCGTCCCTGTCGCAGACGGAGGGCTCGAGTCGGTGGTGGATGGAGCGGGAGAGGGGCTGGGAGTTCCTTTAGGTGCCTCTGCCTGTTTGTGTGAGCTTGAAATCCTCTGTGACGTAAAGCAGCACCGTGCACGGAGCCACGGAGGCCACTGTGCCACAGCAAGAGGAAAACTGACTGAGAACCGGCTGAGCTGTGGTCTCCGCAGGAGACAAGGGACCCCAGCAGAGGTGGCCCCTGCAGCTGGCTCCAGGACGGCGTTGGGACCAGCTGCAGTGGTGCCAGGACCTCCGGCAGCCGGTGGCTCCTCCTCCGTGTCCGCTGGGTGAGACCTGGGCAGATCTTTCTATTTATTCCTCTAATAAAGGGATCGTTGCTGCAACCTGCTTTCCAAATGAGAGCACGATAGATTTATTTTCTGCAGAAAGGTGTAAAATGAACAGGAAATATTATTTCAGAGAACTTGCACAAGGTAATTATTTACAAATGTATTACCCGCCATACGGCTTCCCGTGCTGGTTCACGGGGGTAATGATTTTTATAATTACCTGTGTTTAGAAATACCTTCATGCAAAGCAGTAAACATGCCTCCTGCCGAGAACAGCGACAGTCTTTCTTCTTCTGTGGTGAGTGAGCTTCTCTCCAGCCAAAGCCTGAAATTACTTTCGGTTTTTTAGGAGCACCGTGGGACAGAGAAGCCGTGGGGCCGGGACACGGCGGCCAGTGGGGTTCTCGGCCTCGGGGCTTTGGCTCCTGCTCCGCGCCAGGCTCCCGGAGCTGCCTCCGCACGGTGCCCTCTGAGGGCTGACCGGGGCCACCGTGGGATCAGGTGCAGACGCCGTCAGGGCACTTGGAGTCCCCCCACTGTCCACCCCAGAGTCCAGCAGCCCAGCTTTGCCACGGCTCTTGCCACAGCCGCTGGGGAGCTCCAGGCTCAAGGGCAGGCCACCTGGTCCCTGCCTGTCCCTGCCTGTCCCCGGCTGCCCTCTGTCCACTAGCCAGGCCCCGCCCACTCCGACCTCTGGCCTCAGGCCGGAGCCTCTCGGATGCTGTCCCTAGCGAGTCCCCTAAGCGAGCAGGGCTGAGATGCCGTCGGGAAGGGACACAGACGTGACATAAACTAAACAGAGGTAGGTTGATTTTGCAGCTCTGTTCTTCACTGTGGGATGTTGTCATTCTTTCTTTTGCTGTTAAGATGTTCTTTATGATTGATGGAGAGTCGTGATTTAAAATGATCTTTTCTTGTCCCGCTGCTCAAAGTCCCATGTGAGTTTTTCAAATCAGCAGGTGTGTGCTTGGGCGGGGCTGGGGGGGGTGGTGTGCGCACAGAAGCCTTGGCCTGGCCCACAGGCCCGTCTTGGCACCCCTCACTGGAGTCACGCTGGTCCACGCGCCCAGGCCTCAAATGGACACGGCGTGGTGTGGGATCCTGGAGCCGCCCCCCACGTGAGGGCCCCCGACGGTTGCACGCAGCACGCTGGGTGTGATGTCCAAGGGCTTGGCCACTTCGAAGTGGAGCTGACCCCTTGGGGTGGGGCCGAGAGGGACACAGCGCAGCAGGTTGGGGCCTGGGCGTGTTGACAGCCCAGGTGCAGTGTCTGCCAGCTCGGCCTTCCTCTGTGAAAGTCTAGTGACGTGGGTGGCGCCCGCCCTGCAGCCGTGCCAGGCCTTGACGGGCTCCGACACCCAGCCCTGGGGACCGGTGCTGCAGGAGGGTCCCTTGACTTTTCTTCTTCTATCCATCCATGAAGTGGGGGTCATGGGTGGCAGCCTCCTGGAGGCCCACCTGCTCCTGCACGTGGTGTCCACGCACACGTGCGCACAGGAGCGGATTCCCTCCCATCTGAAGGGCCACCTGGGGGCTGGCCTCGAAGGCACCAGGCAGGAACAGGACGAGCCTCAGGCCTCCTGGTCGCTGGCTCCCGCCCGGCCTGGGTGTGGTGCACCTGCCTCCTATTCCTGCTCCTCCCACACGTTAGTGGCTCCAGGTGCGTCGTGTTTTATACACAGTATAAACAAGCCTCTCAGGAGGCTCTGACCCTGCTCGGCATTAAGCCGCGTCCCCTACGACTGGGGAAAGCGTCTCTCCAGAATCACGAGAAACACAGTCCTGTTCTTAGCTGAAATCTGTGATTTCCAAGAGCAGCGTGCGTGTAACCCACGAGCGTGTGCGTCTGGTGCGGCTTCTCCGACTGTCCTTCGGCCGTGAGGCCCAGGTGAATGCAGCTGACACAGGCGTCTCCCCTTCCCCCGCCCGTGTGTGCACGTGGTCTAGGCGGAAACTCGGCTGCAGGGGGTGCTCCCCCGGGACAGAAATTCCTGGCTTTGGCATGAGCTGTGGAGGCCGAGGCGGCCGGCTGAATTCAAGCTGCCTCCTTTGCAGCGTGAGCCCATATCGCAGGATTACACCCAGCGGCCCTCACACCGGGAGCGTTTTTGAAGCACTTGCTGTGTGCCGAGCATGTCAAGCGCTTCTGCACATGCTCCCAAAGCCACCCTGTGGGCAGAGGCTTCTGCGACCTGCCTCAGGGAAGAGCCAGGCCGAGTCCTGGGTGGGGAGCGGGTACTGCAGACCTCGCTGTGCCGGAGCCGAGCAAGTCCTATGTGCAAACACAAAGCACCTCCCAGCTCGGTTGCAGCCAGCCGGGCCGCAGAGGAAAGGCCAGGGGCTCTGATTCTGGTTAAAGACCAATGAATAGGGCAAATCCCACAACTTGGGGAGAAAAAGTCGGTGTTTAAGTAAATGCTTACAAAATCCACAAATACCCGTGTGTAACGGGCCCTGTCCCTCCCTGCTCTTTCTCCTTTGATCTCACTTTCGAAGTCATAGCAAAACGGTGGTGACGCCGGGGATGGCCGGGCCAGGGAGCCTGGGGGAGGCCCACCCACTTTTCCACCTGTCTGCTTGTCCTGCGTCCACACAACTGGTCGCCCGCTGGCAAAGCACGTGTCCCACAAACTCTTCCAGAGGCCCCAGCATGTGACGGGCATCTGCCTGGTTCTGAAGATCCAGAACGCCCCAGACTCAGTCCCTCCCTCCGAGGGACTCACTGTTTCCTGCAGAATTGGACAAATACACGCATAACCCCAATATAATGAGATAGGAACACAGATGGCTTAGAGTTAGGTTTAGGGTTAGGCATAATTAAGGAAGCAGATGGGGAAATTCAAGTTAAAATTCAGTAAAATTTTAATTAAAAGATTATGTATTTTTCCCCTAAGATCTTGCAAAGATGAGTGCAAACTCCACGTCCCTGCCCCTACCCGTCGAGCACACAGACCTGAAGCCAAGTTGCTCTGAACTGCGCACATGGCCTGCACCCCGGGACCCGTGGCCTGGCCGCCCCGTGTCCCACTCCCAGCCTGGAAAGCCTGACCCTGTCACTCTGTCCCTGGTCACTGCCCCGCACACCAGGCCTAGGAGGACAGGAAGACAGGCAGGATGTGGAGGAGAAAGGGGGGCAGCGGAGAGTGGAGCACAGCCCAGCCTTGTCTGGGACAGCAGCAGCAAGCGGGGTGCGGCCTATGAGGCCCTGATCCTCGGGCTCCTGGGTGGTCCCAGACCAGTCCCCATGTGCTCGGACTGCTTCCTGGCCATGTGCTGTGATGTCTCTGCCACTGTTCCCGGTGATCTGCCCCAGGCCATGCCAGGGAGCTCTCTTCTGCTGGTGGGCAAGACAGGGGGCTAGGTACTCAGGTTCCTGAGGATGTCTCTGTGGCCCCAAGAGGCCCCCACCTGGTGGCAGCAGGAGACAGGGAAGCGGGGAGGGGGCCCTGCGCTGCCTGCCCGGGCAGTGGTTGTCCACACCCTGCTGCCTGGAGCGTTAGTGAAACTGCCCCTTCCAGGGTTAGTGGCTGTCACCGGGGCTCTCCCTCCAGAGGGCACGGGATGCAAGTCCCTGAGGGCACGAGTCTGTTCACAGAACATCACTTCCCTCTGCGTCTGTCCCCTGTGTCTGGGCCAAACTGTGCTTGTAAGTTAGCCATTTGCAAGGCTCCTCTAACCCTCCATCAGGCAGATCCCAGAGGGTTGGCCCCACCATCCCACCACTCATCTGTGCCCAGGAAGTCTGGGTCCTGGACAAAACATGCAAAAGGGCCACACTGCACTCAAGTGACTGATCAGTTGATCCACCCACCCATCCATCCATCCACCCATCCATCTACCAATCCATTCACCCATCCATTCATCCATCCATCCACCCACCCATCCACCCACCCATCCGTCCATCCATCCATTCATCCATCCATCCACCCACCCATCCATATACCCATCCATCCACCCACCCATCCACCCACCCATCCATTCATCCATCCATCCATCCATCCACCCATCATACACCCATCCACCCACCCATCCACCCACCCATCCATCCATCCATCCACCCACCCATCCATTCATCCATCCATCCATCCATCCACCCATCCATCACCCATCCATATACCCATCCACCCATCCACCCACCCATCCATACACCCATCCATCCATCCATCCACCCACCCAACCATATACCCATCCATCCACCCACCCATCCACCCACCCATCCATT
>CAUYRT010032687.1:0-22908 GCA_963574885.1 Lepilemur ruficaudatus | reverse complement strand
GGGCACACAGTGAGAAGTCGTATCATCTAGTCTAGAACTGGGCATCTGGCTGTGGAAGCAGAGAAGATGATTTGGAAGTTGTGTTATTGGTATTCTTAGGTCTTTTTGTACATATGTGCTGTCTTAACTTTATTGTAAACTCTTTATAACTGTGACCATAAAGTTGGAGTTAGTCAAACCGGGGTTCAGATGCCAGGCTCAACACTGAAGAGCTTTGAAACCTTAGGTAAATTGCTTATGCTTCTGAGTTCAAGGTTCAATAATAACAGTAACAGTAATGATGACGATAGTGACAGTAGTACTAGTGTACAGTGCAATGATGGGGACCAGAGAGGACGTATGTAAGGTCAGGAGCACAGTGCTTGGTGCACAGCGGACCCTCAGCAAATGTTTGCAGTGGTCAGTGCTGCTCTGTCCTCATCAGATGGTGGCAGGGCCGGAGCCTTCCCTTCTAGCCCCTTCAGCAACCCTTGGCCCTAGTCACGGAAGTCCCCACAGTCAGAGTGCCCTCCCTCCACCTGCCCTGTCCTCTCTCTCCTGTTGCTCTGCACCTCCTAGGAGCTTTCCTCTCTCAGCTCTTCTTTGGCCTCTCAACTTGGCACCATCACCACCACCCCAAGACCTCTCTTCTGAGCGCCATCACACTGCGCATCCAACTGCTTTTTGGTTTCTCAACCGAAATCCCTTTGGAGCGTATCCAGAACCACCCCCTCCACCCCGGCTTGTCTCTGTTTCAATAAATGGCACACCATTGACCCAGTTAGAAATCGTGTTTCCTCTCCTTCTCTCACTAGGGCACCCCTTTCTTTTCCAAAAGGAAGCCCTGGAATTCTGTTCTAAAATACCTTCCAAATCCCTCGACCTCGATTGCTACCTCTTGATCCATGTCATCCCCACACCTGGATGCTGGGATAGTTGTGTCAAATAGTTCTCCGAGATAGTTCTCTCAAATAACCCTGTTGACTTGACTTGTACATGGACACTGTACCCTGCAGTCCAGTCCCCACACAGTGGCATAGATGACTGTATAACATAAATGAGATCTTGTCACTTTTGTTTAGAGTAAAATCCAACCACTTACCATGGCCTCCAAGGCCCCACAGGACTTAGCTTTCTTCAAATTCCATCAGTCACCAACTCACTCTGGCTGGCATGGTCTTTGTAGAGCTTCACGCCCGGGTCCCAGTGGATCACCTTCTCAGAAGGCCATAGCTGACCACCTCATTAAAGTAGCGCTTGTCATCATACCTTGTGTTTCCTTCTTAGCATGTATCTGTGATTTGCAATTATTTCATCATGTGGTTCTTTGAATGCCTGTCTCCTCCATTAGCCTGTAAATTCCCTGGGGACAGATCTCATGTCCATCTTGACCATCGTTATATTCCCAGCTCTTAACATGGTACCGGGAACAGAGTAGGTTAGCAGCGCATGGAGGCTGGCAGGCTTCTCTACTCAGCCCAGATCCCATCACGAGCCATTGAAATCCCACCCTCGCTAACCTTCACCCACTGTCATTTCCAGCTATTCCTTCTCTTATACCTCCACCCACACCCTGTGTTCCAGAGTGCTTCAGGCCTTCTCATTTGAGAAATAGCAGTAGGGACATTCTCTAGAGTGACAAAGAAGTTAACTAGAAAGGAGTGTGCTCTTTACTCACCTTAAGTCATGAAGATTTTCATCCTGATTAAACCTACCAATACTGTAGAATCTAGATTTGACATGAGCATGGATGTTACAAGGTGACTGTGGTCAGGCATGGTGGCGCACACCCATAGTCCCAGCTACTCTAGCGGCTGAGGCTGGAGGATGGATTGAGGCCAGCAGATCGAGGCTGCATTGTGCTATCATTGCACCTGTGAATAGCCACACCACTTTAGCCTGGGCAATACAGGGATACCCCATCTCTCAAAAAAGGAAAAGGTGACTCTGACTGAAACTAATCTTGTTGATGTCTTAACTATCTCATCGATGGCCTAAAAGCTCTAATTTCAGAAGTGATGGAACACCTTCTAATCATCTTGCTGATGACCCAGAATTTTGCAACTAGAAATTTATTCCTTTAGTCAAAATCTGTCCATTGGTTAAAGTGCATATATCTATAGCATGAGATACGTGTTAATTTAACTTTTGTTCTTTGGGAGATCTTTTGGTTGGGGGCAGGTACCAGAATCACTCACATTTCCTTAAAAAACGTAGGTTTATCCTAAGGCCACATGTTGCCATTGTTAGGAACTAACGCAGACTTGGTAAATCTGCAGTGCTTCTTATTTCCTGGTTCAACTCTGAAGAGAAGAACCTGTTTACCCAGCTTCGTGTGCTGGACTGAAATGGGTCCAAGGCTGCCAGCCAGCCTGTGGATTGGCTGACCTTACTTCATATACCCAAGTCTCTGCGGCATGTTGGGTAGGATCTTGGGGTGGACAAAAACCACAGCTGCCTTGGCTTATCCCTCGGCCAGAGCTTTGCCAAAACACCCGTGTGAAGGGGCTGTAGGCACGCCATGACTTGCAGAGCCTTGATACTAAGAAAAAGTGCATGTGTGCTGAGTACTTACTGTGTCACAGACACTATTGCCAATATATGACATACACTACTGTTATCCCTGTCTCATAGGTGAGGGCCAGATGGGTTATACAGCTTGCCCATGATCACACAGATGAGGAGTGGCATAGCCAGGATTTGAACCCAGGCAGTCTGCTCTAAAGCCATGGGCTTAATAATTTCTTACATGTCTGAGTAAAAAGAAGATGAGAGTGAATTGGTCAGGGTGAGAGAAGTGGAACTCCGTTGACCAGGAAATGGGCACTAAAGGAAGCGTTAGGGGGCAGTGACGGTCTCCCTGCATCAGTTGGGCCAGCCCTCTATTTAGAGAGGAGGAGGAAGCCATGTGGGCAGCAGAGTTCTACCTTGGAGGTAATAGCTATGGGAGAGAAGTTCTCGTGGATGCTCAGAGTGAGAGTGGAAATATACTGAAGAAGGGACCCAGGAGGTCTGGGCAGCCCATTCAGCCTGGTAGGCGGGAGCTAAAGAGGATGATTGTGTCATCAGAAGCAAAAGAAGTGGAAGTTGTAAACAGATCGTTAACTTGAAGAGTCAAATAATGATTATTTTGGTGGTTTCTATGACTTAGGGACGTTATGGAGAAACTGTATTTTGAAGATTTTGTTTAAACAAATGTGGATATCACTCATAAGTTTGTTTTTTTAGACTTTTACTAGTAGAAGTGATGAACAAAGTGAAGCTGGTACCAAATCCCTTCAAGAACGTTAGGAAGTTAGCGTTGCTGGCTAACCTCCACCCACACCAGCAGGCGGGTGACGGATCTGAACAGGAAGGAGTTAGCTGTCCTATAACAAGACCAAATGAGGTTAAAATGGAAAATGGTAGAGAATAAAGCTAGATTAGTTGGAAAATTTGATAATGTTAATAAGATAATTTACTTTCTTCTCTGACTTTATGGTAGAAAAGTCTCATGATCAAGTACTGGTTATGGTCATTTCCCCAGAACCAACATGAGACTGTAATGGTCAAGACATAGATTGTGGTTCAGTGGCTCTCATATTCAATGCCATTCAACAAGAATGGAAAAGAAGCAGCCCTTCAAATCCAGGAAACTGTCAGAAGGGACCACTTAGAGCAGATTGCAGAGCATGTTAGACTATACACTAACAGAGCCACTAGACTGAGGTCTAGCCACATAAACACACGCTCGTTCCATGGCAAGGCTGAGCAGCTTGGATTTCCAGTGCTAGACATAGGAATGGGTGGGAAATCGCCAAAGCAGAAAGGCCTCAAGCCATTTATGCAATTAGCCAATAGCCCGTGCTGGCCTCCGCACTCATCCAGATAAATTTTGAAATCATCAGTGAGCTCTTGAGCCAGATCCTTTCTTTGTGAGGAGGAAATCAGACTATATAAACCTGCCTAGCGCGCCATGCGGTAAGGATGTGGGACAAGTTCCACTTCCCACCCCCTGCAGGAGCAGAATCATTGTGCAGAGAGACCTCTGGCTGTGTGTGGCCTGGTGTGGTCCTCGCTAGCTGCAGGGGGAAGAAGGGTCCCTGCTCAGGGTGGCCACTGGCCCTCTACCCAGTCCGAGCCCAGGGACAAGGGTGCCCTAATCACAATGCCTGCCAGGCCCTGCACCAGAGCCCCCTGCAAGGCTCACCCCCACCTTATTTAAACCTGCAGAGGGGATGCTAATTAGCAAAGACTGGAGCTCTGGGAAAGGAGGGAAGCTTTTGGCCCAAGAAGATGACCTTTTGGACCCAGAAAGGAGAACTGGGCTCCAGTTGCTTTTATTCAAGGCACTCAGAGTGCTTCCCACGTATCTCATTTATCCTCATGACACCCCTGAGAGGTAAGTTTGTTTGAGATTTATACAAAGTTATGATTATGCCTATAGATTCAAGTTCCTGCCTCTGTGTCATTCTAAACCTTGAGTCTCATCCCCGGCTCACTTTTCCTAACATAGCTAAACCCTTCGGGGAATGAAATGTCTCAGGCTTTAGCCTAGCCAAAGGGTGGTTTCTTCCCCCCTCTTCCTTTTTTGTTGTTGTTAAGTTTGATTTATTACTTAGCATTCTAGCCAGGCTCGATGGATGTTCAGAATATTATAAATAATGTGGATTGAAAAGATCGTGCTGAAATGTTTATTGCATTCTTAGAAAGAGAACAAGGAATGGCGCGGAGAGTGTGGCAGTGGGGAAGGAGGTGGGAAGGCGAATCTTGCTCCTAGGATATTTTAGTGTGTCAATAAAAGACAGTGCTCAGAAGGGAAAGAACTTATATTGCAATCCTGCTATCAAGAATGCAGAAGTGTTCCAGCGGGGGTAAAGGATAGACTTCAAGAATGTAAGGACCATAAGGAACTAATCATTAGACGTTCTTTCTCTCATTTCCTCACTCACAGTGCTCAGAGAAGGCCAGTAATGGAGAGGCTGCCTGTGCTTTAAAACTAGCTTTCCAGCACGCTAGCTTTGGGGTACCCCCTTTATGGCAGACAGCTGTGGCTAGCTGCGTGTGAATGAGAAAGCACCTCCTTTTGACTTATTTTGCACCTTTCCCGGAACCTTTGTTCTTTGGGTGCTCTGGAAATATATTGTCCAAGACTAGGACCCCTGACGCAGGGAAATAAATGTCACGCTGGCCCGTTGGCATCCAGCGATCACATTTGGAGCTGAAATCGTACCAGCTTCTTCCTGCCGCGTAGTCCTCATCTCCGGCTCTTCTTCTCTTAGGGCCTTTCCTTAGGCTTCTGCGAGGAAGAAGACAGAGTCAGAGTTCCTTAGCAGCCGAGGCCATCTGTGTCAACCTGATACTAAATAGAAAAGTCCGGCAATCTGGCAGAGATAATTCTTTGACTCTCTCTATTCCAAGCAAGAAGGGTCTTTTGGCCACTCCAGCTGCTGCTGTGGCCCCTGCAGACTTCCTCGGAACAGAACTATCTTTGTCTAGAGGAAATGAGGCTGAGGGGTGTTGGTGTGGGAGTGGGGGAAATGGCGGCAGCACGCGAGCTGTGCGTGTCAGACACATCCCGGGCCGCCCCACGCCTCCCGGGTGTGCCTCATGGGCAGGCACAGTCCCTGCGCAGTGGCCTCCTCCTGGCTGGGGAGCCCTGTCCCATTATCTGTGTGGTGCCCAGAGAAAGCCGCAGTTCTTCCTGTCACGGTGACAGATGATATTTTATCATATGGTGGGAAGAACTTCTAGTGAGCGCATGATCCTGACCTCTAAACCAAAGTCCTCAAACGTCAGCACCAGAAGAACTACACGGAGGGCTCATTAAAACACAGGTTCCTGGGTGGGACCCTTGAAGTTGCATTTCCAACAAGCTCTTAGGAGATCTGTGCACCTGGTCCCCGCATCGCCATTTGAGTAGCAGTGCTTTAAGCACAAGCATTTCTCTTGTTAGGTAAGGTTTGGTAACTTCCTTCTCAGGAATGTCCTCTAATAGAGGGTGATTAAAAGTTACAGGGAAGGAATGAAATGTGAACTGAGGCTATTTGATTCAATACAAAAAGGGTCCCTTCGCTGAAAACTCTTGAGTCTAAATCATCTCTGCTAGAAAGAAACCCATGAGTATCTGGTAAAATCCCAACATTTCACTGAAATATAACTCTTCATTTATTTGAAAGGTGAGAATAGAATATATGCTAGAATTTTATACTCAGCTCACTAACCACTATTGAGGAATATATTGATTTTGAAGTTGGCAGTGCCCACTGCACTTACTTTACTTGAACCATTTTATAGTTCTTTAAAACCACTACCACTACTCCTTAATTACCATTTTATTCATAGTTCATATACTTTCATTAATTCATTTACTCATTTATTTAACACATTTATTGAGCACTTACTATGTGCCAAGAGCTCTTATAGCTGCTAGAATATCCCCACATTAACCACTGCAGAGTAAGAAAATCATTTGAAATCCATACTGCTGATTCTGAATTTTATTTTATTTTTTTAAAGACAAGATTTCATTCTATTGCCCGGGCTAGAATGCTATCGTGTCATCATACATCATCATAGCTCACTGCAACCTCAGATTCCTGGGCTCGAGCAATCCTCCTGCCTCAGCCTCCTGAGTTGTGGGAACTGTAGGCATGCAACACCACACCCAGCTTATTTTTCTATTTTTTTATAGAGATAGGTCACACTCTTGCTCAGGCTGGTCTTAAACTCTTGGCCTCGAGCAATCCTCCTTCCTCAGCCTCCCAAAGTGCCAGGATTACAGGCATGAGCCACCGTGCCTGGCCCATACTACTGATACTTAATATTCCGGGTAGTATTTGACTCTAAACTATGAACTGCTGTTATTCAATCAACCAAAACACAAATATCTGTTGACTGTGTATTCTATGACCTTTGTGCTAAGCACAAGAAGGGGACACAGACATGCAAATACATGGCCTGTCATCTCAAAGATTTGACAGACTAGCAGGGAAGGTATATCATGAACCCAATTAATTGTTAGTTTAACCAAATAATATATTAATTTCTGTAAAGTGTGTGTCCAGTGTGCTGAAGAAGCACAGGAAAAACAATCCTAAGACTGCCTTGGGCTTGGGCATAGAAGGTGTCCCTGGGGAGGGAGTATTTTTGAGCTGAGGCCTAAAGCCGGTGCCGGTGTACTGGGTGCGGAGAAGCTGGCAGAGGGCCCTGAAGCAATGTGAACGATTCCTGCCAAGGCACAGAGGTGTGAGAGAGTGTTGAGAGTGGGAGGCCAAGGTGGGAAAACTGGATCGTTTCATTGGGAATGTGTCATAATTCTACTTTTTTAATTTTGCTTTGAAACGACTTCTGAAATATCTGACAGACCATGTTTAATGTAAGCCAGCAAATATTGCAAAGCCAAATCTGACCTTTTGGATTGTCTATCCTACTTTTTTCCAGAAGAGTGGATAAGCAGAAGGTGATGACATCATTTTAATATTATCCTCAAACACCTTTTATTATTTGCACTAGCAGCACACATTGGAAAGGCAGATATTTTGTGTTCTTTGTGTGGTATGTGATAGACAAATCCCTAGTATAGACTCCAATATGCTAATGTGTGACCCATGACACTCAGCTGTGGCCATCAATCTGGTTTTTTCTAGGGCTGTATCTTTATGGTCTGTTTAAGCCCCTTACACTTGAGCACCTAAAGCAAAAGGGAAAGAAAGACTTCTGCCTCAGTTGCCTTATCCTCAGAAGTGATTTAAGCTACACTCCAGGCTAGTTCCCTCGCATGCAACTCTGTTTCCCAGTCTTTCAGCTCTACCACAGTGACTCCTTGGACCTCAAATACTTCTGTTCATCCTTCTTGCCAATAGAATCCTTGCTCAACAATTTTTAGGCTAACCATATTTCTAGAATTGGTGGCTTGGACCTTGTCCATTTGTTTTCAGCGGTGGCATTATTGAATCTGCTCATGATGTCTGCAGGCCTGTGTCGCAGAGCAGTGCAGGGCTTGGAGGGCACCAGTTCCTGCTCTAAGTTTTCACTTAGGAAACCCAGCCTTTTGCTGCTACACTGACAGCAAACTCTGGAAGTGGCAGCCTCCCTTTGCAACGATCCAGTTTTATAGATCCTCAGATAACCTCTTTGGTGGTGGCCAAAAGCATTTGAGGATAGCACTGAATGGAGGTGACAGCGTTTGAGGGTAATACTGAATGGAGGTGACATAATTGCAGCATCATCCCTCATGATGAAGGAGCAGGCGCCTTCACTCCACGGTATGAATGTGCCTGTACTCACACCATGTGCTTGGTGTGAGAGCTCTGTAGTCTGGCTGTCCCGTTGCTCCTGTGCATTTCCTAGATTGAGCCGTAAGCCCCGATGCTGCTTTTGATAAGAGGCCCTTTTCCCATGATCCAGAGTAAAGCATCTTAGAAATCTCATTTTTTGCTCTCACTTCACCAATCTTGCCCGCAGGGCTCACAACTCCAATGGCTCTCATCCTGCTACTAGTGAATAGTTGGCAGTTGACCAGTGTGCTGGGGGGAGTGTGCACCCCATCCCTGCTAGTGAGGGTCTCACTGCAACAATGTTGCTAAATTAGAGTTCCAAGGCCTAGAGAGGAGGGAGTCCAGGACACTCTGGGTAGAAGATACACGCCCCCTCTGATAGAGCACATGTGAATGGCATTTTATTGAAGTGCTCTAATCTTAGATGTTTTTATACATATAGGCTTACAGGCTGTTGGAAAATTTTGTGTGAGTGTAAATTTCAAAGTCTGCCTTCATGACAGAATCTTTGTAGAGTGAGTCGGAGAAGGTTTTCAAGAACAGCCTGGCAGCCATACCTGATTGCGCCAAGAGCAGTCAGGCCCAGAGCAGGAGGCTGGTGGAGCTGTCCTCAGAGTCCCTCCCGTGCTGCAGCGCTACAGCGGGGAGGATGTAGGCAGCAGTGAAGACTTGAGTGGTCACAGATGGGAAGGATCAGAGAGTCTCTGTGCAAAGACTGATGATGGTGAATGCCACTGTTGTAGCAAGTATGGTTTCCAGTGGGTAAGAATAGTAGCCAATCCCAGGCGGTGTGCTTGGCTCTAAGCATTTTATCTCATTTTGTCTTCATGGCAACCCTGTGAGCCAAGGGTTATTGTTCTCCCAGTTTCAGGCTTAGAGGATTGGGTCCCTTACTCAAATGACAGAGCCACGATTTGAGTGCGTTCAGTCTGATTTCTCCACCCCCGGTGCAACTTCAGTTACACTGTATGAACGTTATACCAAACAGCTTCCCAAAGAGGGAACCTTGTATTCACCCATGTGTTCATGCTGTCGCACACATTTTGCAGCATGCATGGAAAGTGACACACAGTGCTGGGACTTAGTGGGCCAAGGAGCTGAAAACCACTTAGTAGTGACCACTTCAAAGCAGGGGTGACCTTTGGAACACAGTAAAGTCAATTTTTCTGCCTCGACAATGGGGACAGGCTTCACAGCCACGCTGAATAATTATGACAAATGGTCTGGTTAGTTGGGAAAAGACTCAGCTCAAGTGAAAGGCCCAAGTCTGGCCGCTCTCTCGCCAGCCCTTGTTTTTCTTTTCTCCCACAGCCCTGAACAGTCATCTTTCTTCTGCCCTCCCCATCGTGGCCCTTGGTTATATATAGTCCATGTCACCTTGGAGGCCAAAGGAATGCTAAGATGAGGTGGGGGTAGATGTGGCCTCCAGGATAACAGAGCGGCTCTCCACCCAAGCACCAGAAGGGTTGCTAGCGCTCCCCACTTTACTGGAAATGCATTTACGTGAATTTTTCCACACCTTTGGTGACATCGCGTGTCTACTATTTCATTCTACTTCTCCCACCACAACCTGGCCTCCTCTCTATTTCAGCAACCAGCTGGTGGCCAGCACTTTGCAGCTCCCAGCCAGCACCATGATGAAGTGAAACGGCCCCTAATACAGGCAGCAGCCATCAGTTTAAGGAGCACACTTTCCATGTGGGTGGAGGACGGTCAGAACGGGCCGTCTGAGGGGTAGCTGCTGTCCGAGCAGCAGCACCCTGCTTCTCACCTCCAAACAGGCCACATGTGCCCACAGACCAGGCAGATACCAGTTTTCTGGCTGGGGTACCCTGTCCTGGAAAGTGCTGGAGCCCATTGACAAGTTCTTCCTCTCCAACTCTCCTTTTTCTACACTCCATAATAAGTCCCCTTTCTGTTTCCAGTTGTCATTACATCACCCTTCATTCCAACAAACTTTGGTAATGTGTTATTTCTAAGCTTACATATTATTAACATTTCAGGATGGCAGTTTCCTGATGCCATGTAGGAAGGCACCCTAGTCCTACCCACAATATGTTTCCAAATCCCACCACAGGATGGCTGCTTTCGGAAAGTCTTATTAGCACTGCCCACCACCCCCCCCGCAGTCCCTCTAGACCCCGAGGGAAAGGGTATAGACGCCTTTGAGACACCACCTAAGGTATACAGCAAGATGAGAGAAGCTGGCCTTTTCTTTATAGCACTTACCACCTTCTCGTACGTTACGTCATTGACTAATTGTGGTTTTTGTCTGTCTTCACACACTACGCACACATACCTCCCCCAAACAAACACACACGAGAACATCCATTCGGTGAGGGCAGAGACTTTTGTCTGTGTTGGTCCTTGCGTCCTTATCCCCAGCGTCAAGCACAGTGCCTGGTAGGTGCTCAGTCAGTATTTGTTAAATCAAAAGCCACCACGGAGACGCAGAATACAGAGGTTGTCAGTATTATTTTTGCTCTCCTAGCCACATCAGGAGTGGGGACCTTCTATTTTATTTGTCGAGTGAACATTTATTGAGCGCTCAGTGTGTAATGTATACAATGTATACCAAGTGTGTACGAATTGCTCAGCACCAGCAACGGTGATGGACATGGCTCTCATTGGAAGCACTTTGGTGGCCAGTGCACTTGCCTGGGCCCGACCTAACCCAGGCCCCGATGGGCCCGTACACGGCGTGCCCCAGGGAAGGAGGGATCCCCAGTGAGGGGCTCTGAGTGACACGTTTGCCCCGTCCAACGTGTTCTTGTTGGCTGTGTTGCCAGAGGGTGGGCTCTCCTGCCCTGGTCTTTGCTCCAAATATCGCTTGCCCCAGAACTAGAGCCCATCTCTTCTTCACTTTGACTCTTCAGGACAATGTGTACGGCATTAATCAACAAGTACTTGTAAAAGAATAGGATATGTGATTGCGAAAGAGGAGAGTTTGATATCTCGGGAAGCCTCTTATGGTGACAGCTATTTCTGTTGGGACCTCGGCCCATTCAGAGCGAGGAAATGTAACACAAGACCCTTTGGGAGCAACGCCTTTGAGCTATCTGTTCAAGACTAAACTGGCAAAGCAAACTCACGCTCACGTTGCATATATTTTACCAAATAACTAGAGACAAATCGTTATTTTTGCTGATGATCTCTCTACTAAAAGATCTTGGTTGCAAGTTAGAGGAAATGACTTTGGATCATTTAGGTTAAAAAACATGTAATTTCTTTGAGTGATGTTGGGTTACTTGCGGGAACCTTAAGGAATCATTGAGCCAATGAAGTCTAGGGAAGAAGCAGAACAAAGGCAAGGCCTGGGACTTTCGGGCTGGGTTTGTGGCCCACCCCTCTAGAGTGTTGCCATTGCTGTGACTGAGCCCCAGCTGTGTTCTGCGCAAAATCCACAATTCCTAGAGAAGAGGACCTGGTTGGCCTCACGTGGGCTCCGTCACCTCAGCTGTGTCTATGCAGGCAGGGTCAAGTCAAACAGACATGGCTACTGGGCCACCCCAAGAATATGTTGTTTTGAGGTTTGGAACTCAGTGGTTCAGTTCAGATCTACCCAGAAGCCTTTAGCATCTTGGTCAAATGATTTGCTTTTAACAAACCAAATGGATAAGCATCTGATGCATGGACAGGGCATTATCTTGACAGCTGAGTGTCTGCCCTGCCTTTTTCCACCTGAGTTAGAACTTTGCAGCAGTGCCCTGTGTCACCTTGCCAGGTGTCCCTAATTGGTGCCGGGTGATATATCCCAGTCCATACAGGACCAATGAAGGGGTTTGTAATGGTGAATCCATAGCCTGACTGGAACCATCCAGAAATCTTTTGACAGTCCAGAGGGAATTGTCAGAACAAGATATCCGTTAACAGAGTTCCTGACTATCTTCTCAAAGACACTTGAACTTCTGCCAGACTCCAGACAGATTCACACTCCCAAGGGTAACACGCAGCACAGTGAGGGGATGTTTCTTAGCAAATATTGATGCACCAGAGAATCAACATTAAATTATTGGCTTGACAACTCATAATATGCTGCTTTGGATTGTTGATGTGAAGGATTGCCTGTTTACGACTGAATTCTGCTGTTGACTTGTAATGATTGCTGAGCTGAACTTATTTCAGGGAAGGGAAATGAATAACACTTTAGGAACACGGATGGGGCCTAGAAACTATTCAGCACTTTCTGTACAGGAAGCGACAATAATGGCAGAGTTTTTACATGCTCCCTCTATGAACGGTTATCATCTGCAGTTTTATGTTTATTTGGGGGGTACGTAGGGATGGGGTTGACTTTCTGCCTCACGAGCCCAGCAGACCCACAAAGAGTCAAATGAACATCTTCACACCGTTGGAGCTGGCATGCAGTGGGTACTCACCAGACGTCTGTGGTGTTCGGTTCTGGTGTGGGGGACTCTCTTGGGCAGGTCTTATCCAGGGCATCGCTCTTGTTCAGCATCGGGACAGCTCAGCCAACAAGTCTGACCTGATGGATCCTGGCCGGTGACATGAGTTCTCACATGGGGTCTCCATGACTGACTGTTGGCCTCACCGTGGCCTCACAGCTGTGACTGCTGCTTCAGAGCCACCTGATGCCCGGCCAGGTGCTTGTGCCCGGGGTCCCAGCCCCCAGACCCCAGTGCCTGCCTGTCACTCGGCTGCTGTCTAGCTCCCCGCCCTGTCTCTCTTGGTCTTAACTCCCTTTAATTTCCTGTTTCTAAGCCAGCCCTTTTTTCCGTCTTCCCAACCCCCTCTCCTTCAGGTCACTTCCCCCGATTCCTGCTTCCTGCTGAGAACGCTCTTGCTCTCTGGCCCCCAGACGTGTCTCTCTGCATCACTCTCTTCCCACAGTCGCTGCCTTCTCTGTAGAGTTGATTCCTTTCGTGGTTCTGTTCCCGCAGAGCGTTAGTTCCCTCCTGTCAGCATGGCCGTGGCGTGGTGACGGGCGCCAGCACGGGGACCAGGAGGTGAAGTCTCTCCAGATGGGGGCTCGGCCTTCAGGAGTGGGGAGCAGAGTTTGTGGGGGAGGAAGGTGCCTCTCTCTTCCTGGTGTTGCCTCTGCACCAGTCCAGCCAGACTCACTCAGTGGTACCAGCCTGGCCTCTCTGGAGAATCACCTCAGAAAAGACCACAGTTCTTACCTTCGGGAAGCTGGCACTTCTCAGAAGAATGCAGCCAGCGTTTAGTCAGCGCCAGCCTCCTGCCAGGCCCCAGGCTGGTACGGAATGTCACGTAACCCTCCCACAGCCTTGGGAAATGTGTGTGCTGTCCCTTGTGACCCCCGAGGAAGCCAGGATGCAGGGGTGTTGGGGAACTGGCCCACAGGGGTTAGAAAGGAGCCAGGCTCAGTCTGCAAGCCCCCCTCCTCCCGCTAGCCCATGCTCTGGACCGCCATCTTGTCAAAGACAGAGACTGTTCATTGCATTCCGTCAGCCTGACACAAAACTGAGGTAAAATGAAGACTATTTGGTGGCCAGTTTTTTGCCTTGTCATGTATTTCTTTGAGGAGTCACACTCTGTCAACTTGTGTGTCACCATCTGTGGTTGGCCGCCTCCATCCCGCAGGACTTCTGTGGCCTCCTGGGTTGCCTCCTCCCATCCTGACCTCCAGCTCCCAGAGTCAGGCCGAGCCCCGTGCGGCTCCCTCCTGGGGAGCGTGGCCTTTTGCCCAGAGCCAGTCCGGCTGCCGGCCTGCCGCCTGCGGAGGGCTCTCTGCAGGGAGTGCGGAGTGGCTGAGCCTCAGGAGCCTGGGCTCTTCTCTTCACCCTGCTTCACCTCTGAGTCTCGTTTTCTTACCATAAATTAGGGGAAATCGTTGCCCTCCTAGCCTCATTGCCTTATGGTGAGAATAATATGGGATTTGAGTACTGGAAAACTTTCTGGCTGGGTGCAGTGGCTCATACCTATCATCCCAGAGCTTTGGGAGGCTGCTTGAGCCTGAGTTCAAAACGAGCCTGGGCAACATAGCAAGACCCTGCCTTTTCCACAAAAAATAAAAAAATTAGCTGGGCTTAGTGGCACATGCCTGTAGTCCTTGCTACTAGGGAGGCTGAGGCAGGAGGATTGCTTGAGCCCAGGAGTTCAAGGCTGCAGTGAGCTATGATTGTGCCACTGTACTCCAACCTGGGTGACAGAGTGAGACCCTGTCTCAAAAGAAAAAAAAAAAAAAAACCTAGCAAACAACTTATGCCTAATGGCATAACAATACTCCTCTTATTTTGGACTTCTGTTCTTGTGACATTACTTATTATCATTTTCATTGTCCCCATCACTATTACCATTAGTGCAGCATAGCAGACCACCCGGCCCCCGCAGCCCAAGATTCCCCCACCCCTTCTCCCTTGCAGCTGGACACGTTACAGTGTCGGGTGCCCCTTTTGGTTTGCTTTAACCTTCTCCTCCTGGCCCGTGACCCCATCCCCAGCACGCGCCCCCATCCTGACCCTCACTTCCGCACAGGCTTTTCCATCTGGGTCTTGCACGGCTCCGCTCACCTGGCGTCCACTCGGCCGGCACTGTGCCCGGCACAGCTGCCCTTCCTGTAGCTAATAACTGGAACAGATGCTGCCAGATATTCCGCTCTGAACTTCCAACCTTTCCTGGACGCCCATCATCGCCGCCCAGCCTCGGCCAGAATTGCTCTCTCTGTTCCTACACTAAATGCCACCCAGGTGTTCCTCTGTTTTTGCTCCTCTTCCTTCTCTTTTGGAGCGAATGACATTTTATTTCTGTTGTTAAACGGAGAGACCGGCTCTGTGGCAGGACGTTTATGGAGCACCTGCCATCACAAGGCAGCCTTGTCAGGCAGTGGCCTGCAAAGGGAGTGATGATTATTGTCAGCAGAGCTGCCATTTATTGAGTGTCAGTTATGTTCTAGAAGTTTTATGTACTTTATCTCACTGAGTCCCTTCCACAAGCCCATGAAGGCAGTGTGTTTCAGTCTTGTTTTATAGGTGGTGGAACCAAACTCCAGAGAGTTAGGAAACTGTCCCCAAAGGTCATGGCTAGTCAGTGGCAGATCTGATTTCCCTGGCTATAAAGCCAGTGCCCCTCCCACCGCATCAGACTGATCCCTGTTTTTGGAGATGCCGTGGCCTAAGGAAAGAAATGTTATTGAATAATAAGAACTTAAAGATGAGAGCCAGTCACTGAAGCGCAGCAACCTTGCTGCAAACGCTTCTCGGCCCCTGGGAGGCAGGATCTTTGTGGGCTGAGCAGTCTTCATGGGCAAGTGGAGTCTGAGCCGAGCCCTGGGGTGGGCCAGGGCTCCACGCAGAGAGGAGTGGGCAGAGAACGTAAGGGCTGTTGAGGACACAGAGGCAACCCCCGGTGCTGCAGAGGGAGGTTGATCCACGAACAGAGAAAGGAAAGCTTCGGGGTTGGGTTGGATGCCAGGCTAAGAACAAAACCAAACTGAGAAACTGGGGAAGACTTGTCGCCAGTGTTTTAAGGAAGGCGTTATTGGGGGAAATTAAAAATAGAACTGTGGGGTGAGACAGACGCAAGAGGGGTGAGGCCAGAGGCAGGTAGGTTTCCCCCAGCCCGGCTGAGCGGCCAGGCCAGTGGCAGGAAGGCTGTAGTGTCCGCAGCCCGTGCCCCAGCGGAGCACACACAGCCCCAGAGTGGGCAGGTCCGGGCAGGGACCGCCAGGGCAGCTGCCATTCTCCAGTCGTGGAATCTGAAAGTCAGAATGTAAATCCGTTCACCTTCTCTGCACGGCGTCTACTCTTTTCTTAGCTTATTTGCCCAGTCATGGGATTAAAGGGAACATTTACATGAACTTTTGAAAACAAATATTCCAGTTTTGTCTCTTCTCCTGCTCATTCCCCACCTCCGCTCAGGAGTCTGCTGCTAAAAATCTGTTTGATCAGCGAGAACCACCCAGTTAATACATAAGCAAATGTCACCTATTGACAGGCACAACTGAAAAAACAAAACCCAAAACAACCAGCTACAGGAGTCACTCAGAAGTGTCTTCTGTTCATCTTTCAAGGTTATTAGCTGCGTGGGGTTGCCTGTTGGCCCTGTGAAATATGAAATGCAAGGCAGACAATAAGAATATGCGTTTTGGTTCAAGATAACCAACCTAGCGGCAGCCAGGATGGCTTTCTTCATGACAAAACCAGATAAAAAGATTTTCAGATAAAATGGCCCTTCAGCCCTCCCTGCCTCCCCGCTCCTCGCCCGTCGGGCTCCCCTCCCACAGTCCCCTACAGCTACTGGGCACGTCCGTGCAGAGATCTGCTCTCCCTGTCTCATGCAAAGCCAGCCTCCATGTTGTGTGTCCCCCTCCACGTCGGTCAGTGCTCAGCGCTGTTACCTACTCCCCACGGTGGCAGAGGTGTTGGCAGCACAGGCCCCACTGTAATTTGCTGATTTCCAGTGTTTCACTGGAAAAAAGTATGGACCATTCCTCCAGATGAACAATCTTCAGAAAACGCAACCCTGTTCCTGAGAGACTGTGTTTAATATCCTTCCCCAGTTTGAAAAAAAGGAGTTTGTTTTCTTACGTCTTTTTTTAATTGCCATGAGCTGGACTTGTAAATATTGTAAGTGGTTGAGTAATACTCATCTGGTAAACTGACCAAAGGAAATGGACATTTTTTTCCACCCTTGTAACTCTGGCATCCCAGGCCTGCCCCCGAAAGGGGCTCTTGAGCACTGGGAGGGAAAACCTGCCTTGCCAGGTGCCGGCAGGGCCGGAGCAGGAGCTGAGTGAAGCGCAGAGGGGACGGCCCTGCAGTCAGGAGCGTCGCCAGGTGTCCCATGCTGGGGTCGGGGCAGAGAGCATCCATTGTTTGAGAAGTTGGCAGGTTCCCAGAAGTTCAACTATCTTTCCTCGTTCTGAAATGTCAAACATTTCCTTCGCTGGGGGATGGATGAGTAGACCCCCTGGGGTTTAAGCCTAGTTCTGAGTCAAAAGAAGTTCTGTCTTTCACACGTGACTGAATAAGATTCACGTTCTTCCCGCGTCCACCCCGCAGGGCGGTCTCCCGCGTCCTTGGGACCGACGCACTTCCCTACGTCAGAGGTGTCGGGGGCTCTGCCCTACCCTCTGTCTTTAGGAAACCTCAGACTTTCTGTGGTTACGTGCAGTGATGTTCTTTCTAAACGGTGCCTTTTACTGATACTTACGGAAATATTTGTACATGAAATATGTGTGGGATTTGCTCCGACACAATGCGCTGGAGACAGGGCGCAGGTGAGGGTGACATAAACCCAGACTGGCCAGGAACTGATCCTTGTTAAAACTGAGCGATGGCTTCGTCGCAGCTCAGTGTGCTCTGCTGTCTGCTTTTGTATACGTTTAACATTTTCCACCATAAAACATTAAGGAAGGGAAGGAGGGAGGGAGAGAGAAAGAAAGAGGATTAAAAGAGAACAAACTCTTTTGCCCGGTTTTTCAGCCCCAAGGAGTCTGGGGTCTCTCCCGATCAACCCCACACTCTGTCTTGAGTCCGGCTGCTCTGGACGGGTTCTGTGGGTGCAGAGAAGAGGTAAAGCACATGGGCTGTGGGGTTTGACCCACCTGAATCCTAATTCTAGCTCTTCTTCTTACCGGCTGTAGGCCTTGGGTAGGAGGGTTAACCTTCTGGAAACTCATTTCCTAACACATAGAGCAGAGATGAGGGTTAAGCAAGGCAGTGTACCCACAGCATTCCTACAAAACCTGGTGTGTGTGAATATCCTGTGTACGGTGTCCTTAGCTTTCCCTGGCTTAAAAAAGGTCCTTGGTCACTCTTTCTGAAACATCCTTCCAAGGAGAGAGACTCCATTCAGAAAGGTGCCAGAGCTGTGATCACATTCCAAGAAAGCCACACTTCTTACAGAGAAAGACTGCAGTGATAAGGCAGACAAAGACCTCCACTTTGGCCAAAAGAACCCAAAAGGCCACAGTGGACTTTTGCTTATCAGTGTCACCCGCCATCTTAAAATGACCTCCTCAGTTGACCCTTGGTACACACCGGTTTACTTAAGCTTGCTGAAAATCTCCTCCGGAAGGACTGCTGTTTGCTGGGAAAGGGTTAAAATGTAAAAGCCTTATTTGTCGTTGCTCTCAAAGACCTCATTTTCATCTTTGGACAAGACCCCAATTTATCACGTCTTATTAGCTCACCGTCTAAAGTGTCAGTCGCTGAAGCGCATTTTCATTTTTCATAGGTACTGTGTATGCTGTCATGCCTTTACTGTGGCACAGTTTGTCTAATTCACAGTTTCTGTGATAGAAAAATTAGCAGCTTTAAAAAGAATGGCTGTATTAATAATAGTTCCAAAGGCCCACCCACCGTTCTGCTAAAACTGTGCTATTACAGGTCTCTGCCACCCGGGAGCTTTCTCTGTCTTCTTGGTATCTCTGTAGTATTCGTTGGTAGATTCCATTTTTTAAATTTTCTAATTAATTGGCCTCCTTGACTTATTTTCTCAGCCCTCCCTCCCTGTTGACTACTCCTTCTGTGTCCGTCTCACTGTTTCTTCTTGTCCCTTCCAGAAACTCAGTGCACTTACTCATTTATTCTACCTATGTACCTCGTGCCTCTTTTGTGTCCCAGGCTCTGTCCCAGGTCCTGGGGACGTGGCGGTGAACAAGAAGTTACAGTCCCTGCTGTGGACGCTCACATGCAGGGAGGAGACAGATGGCACCTGAGACCTCGCTGATGATTTAGTGAGGGTTACCATGGGGACAGAGGGGCAAAGAGCGCCCAGCTAACTGGGGGGCACAAAGGCAATTCCTTAAGGAAGTGACACCGATGCTGAGTTTGGGAAGGTTAAGCAGGCAAAGAGAGGGGCGCTCTCGGGTGGAAAGGAGCGCCTGCACGCAGGCCGGGAGGCGGGAGGAGTGTGGCGTGCGGGAGGCACGGAAGTAGCCCGGGATGGCGGAGCACGGGGCGCAGAGCATGGCTGTGGGACCTCCTGCGCCACTGAGTTTGGATCTCGGTTTAAGGCACTGGACAGTTTTAAGCCAGGAGGCGACTGGATCTGATTTACGTTCTAAAGAGCTTCCTCCAGCTCTGCTGTGGTGAACCCACTGAGGAAATCGTGAGGCCATTCAGTCCCTCACTGCAGGGCTCCAAGTCAGGGATGGTGGTGACTGCTGATGCCGTGAGGCCTCTTCCCTGGGATTTCAAGCTAGATGTGTATCAACTAAAACCAGATGTGTTTGGTTTCTTTGTGGGGAGGGGTGGAGAAGATGGCGTCTCTCCCTGTCACCCAGGCTAGAGTGCAGTGACATGATCATAGCTCACTGCAGCCTTGAACTTCTGGGCTCAAGCGATCCTCCTGGCTCAGCCTCCTGAGTAGCTGGGACTATAGGAGTGCACCGCTATGCCTGGCTGATTTAAAAAATTTTTTGGTACAGATGGGGTCTGTACAAAAAAGCTATGTTGCCCAGGCTGCTCTTGAACTCCTGGCCTCAAGTGATCCTCCCACCTTGGCCTCCCAGAGTGCTGGGACTACAGGTGTGAACCACTGCACCTGGCCAGTTCTTGTTCTTGATTTCTTTGTTCTCTTCACTTATTCCACTCTTCTCATAATCACCCTGTTTAAGGAGATGCTCAGCCTCAGGTGCTCTTGAAACTGTGATCCTGCCTGAGCCTCAGGAGCAATACCTCTTCCTAAAACACCCCTCCTCATCCCCCTAGTCCCTCAGAAACTCAGCCCCTCCCCCTTGTGTTAGGGCAGCCCAGGCTCTGGAGCGCCAGCGATCGCCCCACGCCCCACTCAGTCTGGGTCTGCCTCTTGCACTCCCATCATCTTCTCCTGACACTGCACAGCGTAAACCTTCAATAGGGCCGGGAACAAGTTTTCAACCACACACCGCACGTGTAGCAGAACGACCAAGAAGTAGTGGGACTTCTGCCCAGGTGGAGCTTTTGGTCAACCTGAAGATGTTTTTGCAGGCAGAAATAAACGAAATGAAAATGTGTTCTACTGGTTCTGGCAAGAAGATGGACTAAGATAATATTCTCTCTCTCTCTCTCTCTCTCTCTCTCTCTCTCTCTCTCTCTCTCTCTCTCTCTCTCTCTCACACACACACACACACACACACACTCCTTCTAACTGCAAGCATCCTGAAATGCTAGGTAAAACCCTCACATGTCAATGCATAGCTGGATTTACAAGGAAGAAAGGAAATCCCCAGATGAAAGAACTGAAGAAAGAATTAAAAACCAGAACCTAAGTGAACGAACTCATCCTGCAGCTGGGTCATTATCAGTCATCGTGATGTAGAGCAGGAGCCGGCCAAGCACTGCAAAAGGCCAGGTGACAAATGGTTTATCCTGTGCAGACCACGGACAGTGTGTCACATCTCATTCTTGTACTTTCTTGACAACTGTCAAAAAACATACAAACCATTCCTAGCTCATATGTTGTACAAAAACAGACCCCAGCCAGATCTGGCCCAGTTGGCAGACCCCTGAGGTAGAGGCTTAGGTTTATATCCACCTGCAGGTGTGGGGACAAAAACCTTAGGTCCCTGAGAGAAGGTACTCTCAAAAGTTTGGATCATCAGAGAAAGAGGATTTATTAGAAAAAAGTTACCCACTCTCACAGGGACATGACAAAGAAGCCTGTCATATATTTTTAAGTCCTTTCTCAGTATTCAAAACCGGGGGCATGCTGTGCTTACCCAGGTTGGGTTTAAAATGTACACTACCTGATCTACGTTGCACCCTGAGGCTCTGTGGATAGAATTCAGCAAGTCTGTGCAACTGGATGGAAACGTACATTGCATTCACTTTCACTGGCATCTAATTGAGACTTAGCGTTTTCTTTGGTTGCAAACGTAGGCAGCAAACCACAGTAGTGTGGGGGGGGACAGTAGTGACTTTGATATTTCCACATTAAAATATGGTACATGTATTATCTCAGAATTTTAAAAAATATGTTTTGATAAGCATGTTTCAGTATAATTGGAAATTTAGAAACACTTCTCAGTAATTATTAGGCCAAAGAAGAAATCAATGTTGAACATTTTTAAATATTTGGAATTTAGAAACTAACAATAAAATGACTCCATAGCAAAACGTGTAGACGTAGGGGCATAAGATTTAGAAGGAAGATGGAAAATGACTAACTTTCAACTTAAGTTAGAGAAAGAACAAGGTGAATCCAGAGAGAGCCTACGAGTAAGATTAATAAAAATAAAAGCAGAAATTAATAAAACAGAAAACGAAGAAACAAGAGATCAACAGAGCCCCAACTTGTTCTCGGAAATGATGACTAGAAAGAGCACGCCCTCGTGGCGGGGCGGCGGAGAGAGCAGGAAGAGGTGGCGGAAATGGACAGCGGGCCGTGCTGATAGATGCGGTAGAGCGTGTAAATTACAACAGAACCTAGTGAAGTCTTGTGCCAGTTATTCTGAATACTCAGAAGAGATGGGCAATTTCCCAGAAAAATATAATTTAGCGAAACCAACTCAAAAACAAGGAAAAGAAAAGCTCCTGACGTGAGGAACTGTCCCGGCGTCAAGTGAGCGTTTAAGAGACGTTGAGCAGCCATTTAGTCATTGATTCAACCAGCTACACGGAGTGTCCACCCAGGGCACTGCTGTGGATGCTGAGACGCAGGGTGACAAGCCAGACCCCACACTCTACGTCAGTCCTTCCAGTGCAACTCGTGTGACTACTGAGCACTTGAAATATGGTTAGAGCAACTGAGGGCCTGAATTTTTTTAACGTTACTGCATTTCAATTTCAGCAGCCAGATGTGGCTAGTGGTACCTAGAGTACTGTGGCTCATGTGACCCCGTGGTCTCCTGTGGGGGAGGGAGGAGTGGGGCCGTCTGGGTCCTGAAGCTGCTGTAGGTGTGCGGTGAGCAGTCTCGGGGGCCAAACAGCCACGCGCCCCTGTGCACTTGGCTCGCCCTGTTACTTTATAAAGCATTTTCACCTTCTTTTTCTCATCTGCTCCTTGCTTCCCTCCTGGGGCCTCAGTCGCTCAAGGACTCTTCACTAAGCAGGCTTTCCTCCAGTGCTAACTTCGTAGTAGCTGTGCCCTGCCTCTGTTGTGCTGCACCTTGTCCCCTCCGGTACCTGGCATATGCCAAGCGTTAGTTGGTAAATACCGGGCAAGGGAATGTGGAAGATGGTGAGTTCATGGAGTGAGGGCTGTGTCCTCTTGGGCCCCGGTTCCACTTCATCAGCATCGGGTGAAGGAATGGACCAGCTCACGCCTGTAATCCCAGCATGCTGGGAGGCTGAGGCAGGAGGACAGCTTGAGGCTGGGAGTTCACGACCAGCCTGGACAGCATAGCAAGATCCTATCTTTACAAAAAATAAATAAAAATAAAATAGACAGGCATGGTGGCACACACCTGTAGTCCCAGCTACTTGGGAGGCTGAGGCAGGAGGATGCTTGAGTGCAAGAGTTTGAGACTGCAGCAAGCTGTGATCACACCACTGCACTCCAGCCTGGGTGACAGAGTGAGATTGTCTCTTTAAAAAGAAAAAAACAGAAATGTTCCCTATTAAATACGGGTTATATTAAACATATGTATGTTTTATATATATGGAAAACAGTCCCTCTGTCAGAGGTATTTTTACAGATGGGTGACCTGAGTATCTTAGACTCAAGAAAACAAGGTGAAGCCATGTGGACAGTGGAGAAAATGGATTCTAGAATTAAACTCTTAAGCCATTTATTTTACTGATGCTTTATCAATGTGTAATTC
>CAUYRT010032683.1:0-13768 GCA_963574885.1 Lepilemur ruficaudatus | reverse complement strand
GGTAGCAGGGAAGAGGGTGACAGCTCCAGGTGCTAACTCTGATGTTCACTGATCTCTACTCCAAAGTAGCTGGTCTGGTCTTGCCCAGGCCTGGACTTTGTGGATGTCCAAGTGATGGGGCTGTACCAGGTTGGGAGGGGTCATGCTACAGCTGCCCACTGCACGTGTCTGCAGCTGACACATTTAAGATCTATGTCTTTGGCTCAGTCAAGACTTGCCTTGCCCACTGGGCCCTGCTTCAGTGTGCAGGTTTGCTGTGACTCCTTTTCTTCCCTATCCCTAGCAAGTCTGCCCCCAGAAAATTCTTAGCTACTCTCCAAAATGTACAGAAAAGTTGCTAACAATAAGCGCTTGTAGGAACTTCTGGGTCCCCTGAATGCCCCAGTGGAGCTAAGTGCAGTTCAAGAGAGCTAGCATGTGAGGCCACCTCTCTACTCCCTTGTTATGCTATCATTTCCTTGAACATTGGGGCCAACGGCATTAGCAATCTTCTCTCAGGGTCTCTAAGAGCGAATGAGATCAAAACCATCGTTCCAAATTTATCTCATTCTATACAATGCCCTACTCACTCTGACTCTCCCTGGGACTTTGGTTCAGAAGGAGGTTGTTGTGTGGTTCACAAAGAGGTTGGTTTAGAAACATTTGTTGTTTTCCAGCAATGCTGTCTTCACACAGGGTCTTTTCTCTGTCTGGAAGGGATATTGCAAAGTCATATTCTCCTTTTGGACGTGGCATTCAACTTGTCCACTTCTCTGGGGCCTTAAAGGTGAATGGGGAAAAAAGAAGAGAAACCAGTTTACTGATAAATAGTTTCTTTGTTTTTTATGTAAAGTATTTAGCACTGTGGTGGGCACAGAACATGGACTCAGTTAATGCCAGATATTACTAACAAGGCTGTTAACATGTATTTGTTTAAGGAAGATATCTCCTTCCCCAAGCTTTTTCAAACTGGGTATATGATCAAAAATCAGTATGTTCATAGGTCAATTGAATTTTTCTTCATTGATACTAAAGGTAAGCAGAAGGCCCATGTTTGTTTTATGAGTATTGGAAAAGATTATTGATTGAAATGCACACATGGACTTTATCTCTATTTTCATATCACCAATAACCCTATTGCCCTGGTTTCATGATGTCAGCGAAGTAGAATTGCATGTGAAAATCTCCCCATGGAAAACTATTTGCAATAGTTACTAACTTGTTCATTCATTTATGTAGCACCTATTATATGTCTGGGATACATGAATAAAATATAATCTCTGTACCTTCTGGAAATAAGACAAGGAGATTATTCTTTAATATACAAAGAGCTTCTATAAACCAAAAAGTAAAAGTCAAACACAAAATTTGAGCAAGGGTGTGAAAAATAGTTCTCATACACACACTCAAAACCACAAGAAAACACACACACAAAGAATTCTATCAACATTTTTAAAATGTTCAATCCACCCATAATTAGAGAAATGCAAATTAAATGTCTAAGATACTACATAGCAGGGTGTTATAATGAGACTGTTTCTGTGTCAGTTTTAGCTAAAGCGTGAATTCAATTCAAAGGAGACCACCAAATTAAAATTTCTACTGAAATAATCAAGATCAGCCAACTTTTAAACCTTTTATCCATAGCAAGGGGGAAGTATAGAACACTGGAGGTTAAGGGAGGATTTCAGAAGAGCGTTGTCTGAAAGCTGATGGTTTACTGAGTCCCTCTCCTTTGGGGAGCTGTAAGGGGAGTCCCTGTCTATCTCTTTATGTCTAGAGAGAAGAGTTTCAATGGGATTACTAAGAGCATTTGCTATATGCCCCTAAAGTTGGGGAACACAGACACCTGATATCCATGGCCTGGAAAACCTCCTTATGCATTTGCTCATTCAGCACACACTCAAGTGCCTACTTTGTGCAAGTGACTACTGTACAAAGGGCTAGGCACACAGCAGGGAACAAGCCAAGTGAGGCACTGCCACTGTAGAGCCTACATTTTCATGGGAACAGAATGACTTTGTCCATTCAGCTATTCAATTCAATTTTATACATTGATCATTCACGAAGATTAGGTTTTGGGGATGTTCCAAGTGAATTGTGGATAAATCTACGCAGATGAGGCATATACTAGTTCACCCCCTAGGGCAACCAGCTTCCCAAACTCCCCTGAAAAGAAAAGCTTCTAACCGCTTGCTTTAGTGTTTTGTTTTGCTGTTTCTGTAAGTGGTATGTATTCAACTGATCTTTTTCTTCTTCAAGTTCTGTTTATCAAATTGCTTTCACCATGAAAAGAGAAAGCTCTTCATTTCTGATGGATAGTCCTTTTTAAAATGTCAAAATAAAACTCTCAACAGAACATCAGCATTTAGTTTGGCTTCAAAGAATAATTTTTTTTTCCATAAAACTTTCTATCTGGATCTGATTTCCTCTGGAAAGAATACACACAATACCCAGCCTGTATCCATCAGTACTTTGGGAGCTTCGAAGGGGGAATGCAGGGAAATCTGATGGGCAGGCAGTGTGCTCAGAGGTGGCCTTCGCTCTTCCTCCATGGTGGTCTCCAGCTCAGCCCTCCTCTTAAGGGGATGACAAGGAACTGGAGGTTGCGCTCAGCCTCAGAGAAGGGCAGCACCTGCCTTCCTCTCAGGATCATGTAAATTGCTACTTCACCCATATCCTCTCTCCTAGGAATCATCAGCACTAAACAGGTCCTCTTTGCCTTTACATCAGTTCTCAACTATCTCCCCCATCTCACCCTGGTGGTATGCCAGAAGAAGCTTAACAACCTACTCCGAGGCAAGGGAGCTCTGATTTGTACCATCTACTGACTACCGCGGTGTAAATGCTCCCACTGTGGTGGATTTCAAGCCACCAACCTGCCGCCACCAAATGCAGGGTTGGAAAGAGATGCTAACCACTGGCTCTCTAGGACACCACTGCCACATGTATACTTTTCTCTGTCCTCCTTTCTAGACCTCAGAGGAGGGGACTAGGGAAACACACCCCATTTCCTTTTTCTCAGAAGAAAGCAATTTCCCCTTCCATTTTGCATGGTGCCTCACTGTCCTGGTTTCCTTTGCATTGTTCCTGCCACCACCTGGAATCCATCTGTTTTCTCTCCCTTGATTTCTTTCAGACATCACGCTGACCTCTGCCACCTTTCATTTCTCTTTAACCGCCCTTTCCTTAGAGCCCCAAGTAGATTTCTTTGTTCACTTGCAAACTATAGCTATAGTTGATTTATTTCATTTCTCCTTCATGCTGGACCCCTAAGGATGGCGCGGTTCTGCCTGCCGCCCTTTCCCAGTGGCTTGAGATGGGATGGCTGCCACAAATAAGGCCACCCAGCAGTGAGTGACCTCTCTGTCTCCTTTTCTTCCTTTTGCATAAAGCCCTTTTGTGAGTTTATTCTTCACATCTAAACATCCTCCAAGGCTCTGGGGTAGAGACACATGGCACATTTTGATGGGTACCTCCCCCTTCTCCCTGGTGCAGCCGAGTTCACAATGTGTCCACTCCAGGTCCTCTACCGGCAATTTCTTCCCTGAAGAAGCAATTGCTGACTGCAATACTTCATGTGAAGCCATTAGCCCTCATGCTCAGCTTTGTAGCTTTGGGGAAAGAAAAATTAAATGGGAAGAGTTGGGAATTTATTGAGAGTATTAATGAGAGTATTAATTTTGTTTTTCTCAATAAAGTTTTCGGTGCTTGCCTGATACCTTCCTTAGTGGGTATACCCAACTCCTTCCACCTCAGAAGCCTGGGACCAACCTCTATGTGTCTACATAACAACAGCTGGTTACAGATACCAGGAAAATAGGTTGAGGTGGTGAGGAATTAAAGTTCTTCCAGCATAACTGATATGCTCTGGCGATTCCCTAGATGCAGGTGCTTAGATGATTTTGGTTTGCTTGTTTTTAATAGCTTTTTATTTTGATATAATTTCAAATGTACAGAAAAGTTGCAAGAATGTAGAGAGAATATCTATATATACTATATCCAAATGCATTAACCATTTATATTTTTGTGTGTATGGTTTTGGTTTGTTTGCTTACTTGCTTTGTTGGTTGCTTCCTTTGGAATAATGTGGCCTTTTTCTGTCCTCATTGTCTAATTTGGGATTTTTGATTTTCTTCCTTAATGATTATAATAAAGCTACAGGGAGACTTGACCAACAAATAACATGCACTTTTCAGTATGGAAGACAGATTTGATCACACTGTGAAGCTAAGACAATTAGAGTCTATAGATAAAGAATTAAGTGGATAATGACTGTTAAATCTTTCAATGGAGTTTTTTTGGCTTTTTTTGTTTGTTTGTTTGTTTTTTGTATGTGACTATCTGAGAATTGTGGGGAGGGGAAAGAACAATTGAAAAGCAAAAGACAAACACTGCCTGAGGGAACAGCATATCATTATCACCAGGCATTAATACCACCTGAAAGAATTCATAATGCTCTAACCACACATTGCTGTGTGATGCTCACAGAATGCCAGCTGAAGATGGCTTACTACTAAATACATGCTCATCTGCCCCAAATCCTATTATAATTGCAAAGGAAATATAAAAATATAGTCACTACAGTTCCAAAAATGCAGAAAAGTTGTCAGAGATCAAACGATATTGATCTGCAAATTTTACTCACCAACAAGTATTAATGAGCACACACTGTATGCCAGGCAGGCAGAAATCCCTGCTGTTATGATTCTACATCCTTGTGAGAGTTTTCTATCTTGGTGGGGTAGTTGACATTTGAAGAAACTACATGCAACCCAAAAGGGAAGTTTTCCCAACAGAATCACAGAATAACCTAAGGTCTTGGGGACTCTAACTATAGACATGGCAGAGACTTCATAAATTATAAAAGAATACTCTGTACAGATTTAGGCCAAAACTTTTGAAAATATACATGACAGTCTTTTCTAACAAAGTTGAAAAATATATAAATTTAGCTCAAGAAGAGGTAAAAAACATGGATAGCAGACACTGGAGACAATAAAAATTTGGTCAAATGCCTACTAAAAAATTTTGAAGGCATCAGATTCATAATTTTATAGGCAGATTTTTCCTAATCTCAATAGAAAACATATTATCTATGTTATATAAATTTCTATATTCTGTTCCAGAATATAAAAAAATTGATAGAATACCTTCCAACTCATTCAATGAAACTAACTATAATAATCCTGATACCAAAACTAGACAGGAAAAGAAAAAAAATGAAGTAAACTACAGACAATTACATTACATTCAGTAATAGACATTCACATAATTGTTTTAACAGATTTTAAGAGATGTTACTTAGCATTGATAAAATTTAGCATCTGTTTCTATTTTTTGAAGTATTAGCAAATGAGAAATCAAAAGAAACTTATTTTGTAAACATTGCCTAATGGAAGTTGAGAGCAAACCTTTTACCTAATGCTAAAAGACTTCAAGCAAACTCATCTAAGTCATGATAAAGATCCCCACCATCACCCTTGCTCTTGGCAGTCTTGGCCGATGAAAAAGTAAGAAAAGATATAGAGGTATATGTTACAGCTGCTTTTTCGCTCCTGACTCAATAGTGAAGGAATGAATAATCACACAGCGTTTAGAGAGAAGGGAAGAGATCAAAATCTGAAGAAGAAATGGCCTCCTCGGCTAAGTTCCTCCCCGTATTTATTTCTAAGGACACGTGCAAAGGGTCAGGGCCGTTTGCTAATTTCTTTAACAACTTCCATACAGGTCAGCCCCTTTCAGCTGACCTTTGCACACAGCAAACAAGCTTTTGCCAGACCCTTCATTCACCTTGCTCCTTCATTCACCTTGCTCACGTTCTTTCCATCCATCCTTTCCTTAGGTCCAGCCCGCATAGGTGTATATTCATTTTGGAAACAATAAAATCAAAAGCTCATTGTTTTAGTTGATATAATCCTCTACCTAGAATACACAAGAGAATCTAAAGAGAAACAAAAACTAAGAAGTAGTACAAATAGAAATACCATATGATTCAGCAATCCCAATTTTGGGTAAACATCCAATGGAAGTTAAATCAGTATGTTGAAGAGATATCTGCACTCCCATCTTCATTGCAGCATTATTCAGAGTAGTCAAGATAGGGAAACAACCCAAGTATACATCAACAGATGAATGGATTTTTAAGATGTGCTATGTAGACACACAATGGAATATTATTCAATTTTTAAAAATAAAGAAATACTGCCATTTGTGACAACATGAATGAACTTAAGTGACATTATGCTAAGTGAAATAAGTGATTCACGGAAGGACAAATACTGCATAATTCCACTTACATGAGGTATCTATAATAGTCAAACTCCTAAAAGCAGAAAATACAATAACTGTTGCCAGGGGTTGGAGGATGGGGGAAATTGGGAGATGCTGTTCAGTGGGTATAAAGTTTCAGTTGTGCCAGATGAATCAATTCTAAAGATACAACATTAGTGCCTGTACTTAACGATATTATTGTGCACTTTAAAATTTATTAAGAAGGTAGATCTCATGTTAAGTGTTCTTACCACAAAACAAAAACAAAAATGAAACAAAAACAAAGGAACACAAGGAAACTTTGGGAGGTGTTGGATTTATCTATCACCATGATTGTGGTGACAGTATCATGGGTGTTTGCATATTTCCAAATTCATCAAATTATACACATTAAATATGTGCAGTCTTTGTATATCAGTTATATCTCAAAAAGCTATTTAAAAACTCTCTTACAGTAGCTATTCAACTAAAGAAAAAAAGAACTAATAAGAAACTTTTACAGGTGTTCAAAATTAATTGCTTTCTATTATGTTAGTGATAATCAGAAAATATAGTGGAAGAAAAAGATTACAATTATAACAGTAACAGAAACTATAAAACACTTAGAAAATATCCCAGTATAAAATATGTAATACTTATACGAAGAGCATAAAAGATGTTCTGAGAAGAGACATTGTGTTTTCAAGTCAGGTGTGATACTTGGTAAGCAGTTTCTCAAATTCATCTGGAAGAGAAAAACGCACAGAAATGGCCACACAATTTTTGTTAAGAAACAAAGCATGTATTCACTTGTTCTATCACATTCCAAAGCAAATTATAAGGCTATGGTAATCTTAAAAATATAGTTTTGACTCAGAAGTAAACAAATAGATCTAGTTCACAAAATAGAGAATCAATGAACAGACTCACATATGTATGATAATTTATTAACAGTGATATTTTGTCACTGGGGAAGAAAGACTTCTATACTAAATTGTATTGTAGCTATTAATCATCTATTTGGAAGTGGAGAGTGTGTGTGTGGCACATGCATGTGTGTACATGTATACCTATGTATATGTGTGGCTATAGATCCAGATTAGATAAACTTACATAGAAAAAATTAGGTTTCCCTACATCATAGTATACACACAATGAATTTCTAGTGGATTAAAATATTAAAAGTCAAGGAAAAAGTGAGTACCATAAGAATACCAGAAGAAAATATCGGAGAACACAAACTCTTGGAGATAAGAAGACCTTCCAGAGTACCAAAAATGCCATGTAAGATTGAAAAAACTGACTATATAATAATTTTAAAAGTATTTGTTAAAATCCCACTATAAACTAATTTAATAGCCAAATGATGGCTGAAAGGAAAATTGGCAACATAAGGAGTAGACACAATCATAATATTTATAATATATAAATAGCTCATAACAAAGTGAAGGTAAATAAGCAAATAGAAAAATGAGCAAAACACATGAACAGGCAATTTTCATAAGACAAAATACAAGCCCAATTAACAAGTGAAAAGATGCTTAACCTAGGAAGTAATCAAGTAAATGCAAATTAAAACAAGGGATGCCAAGTTTGCCCATCAGACTGGCAAAAATAGAAAATGCTGATAATATCCAGTATAGGCACATGTGGGCACTTGTATTAATAGATCCTGAATGGGAATGTAAATTAAAATTTTCAACTGAAATTTAGTGTTATATAACTCAATTAAAAAATATATATCTTTTAACTTAGAAATTTCAACTGTAGGCACCTAACTTAACTAAATTGCCCAAGACACATGCAGACAGATATTTGTATGAGGAAGTCAGTAGTTAATATTATTTACAGTAGAAAAAAATTGGATGTAATCTGATTATCCATCATAGTCCAATGGTTATACGATGTATGGTAGATATATTCTACAGAATGCTATGCAGTCAGAGGAAAGTATGAGGAACATATACAGCAGCTGATATTAAAGCATCTCCAATCATGGTTATTATTAGAAGCTAGCCAATATTTACTCTTTTCCTTTTCTTTACTGACTAGACTCCAATTCTACTTGAGTAGCAATGTGTCCAGATGGAAGCTTCCTTGCAGAAGCTATGTAAGCAGAAGTCAGTGGGCTTCTGGAAAACTTATTAAAAAGAACCAGCTCTGTTAAAACATGAGCTTGTTTTTACATTCTCTCTACCTCTTTCTTCCTTATTCTCATCTGAAATAGGGATGCAATGGCTAGAGCTCCAGTAGCTGTCTTAGATCATGAAGTATTTTTAAGAGTGAAATTCATATGCTAAGAATGGCACAACAGAAAAATGGAAGGAGTGGGAAACAAAAAGTGTTTTTCAGAATAATATGTATAAAATAATCTGATTTATGTTTTTAAAAAAACACATAAATATGTTTGTATAGATGTAAGCTCATGTGTGTGGGTGTGCATGTGACACATGATGTATGGAAAAAAGTCTTTAATGATATACCCAAATAGGTACAAATATTTTTGTATAAATAGAAGACTCTAATATTATGGGTTTAATGTTATGGGTTGTGGGTAACTTCTTTTCTTTTGCTGTTTTTACTTTTGAATCATTTTAATTTTTAAAAGCTTACTACATACATTCTTGAAATTTTTTAAATAACTAATATGTATAGCCTCATGTTTCAACTATGACTTCAGTTCTGAATATTATGAATCAATAATTTATATTTGATTCTCTCAAGTGCTTATAGCTTTGATAAAATGACATTAAAGCCAAAAGAAACCTTATAGATTTTCTAGTTCCATCTCAAAATCATACAGGTGAGGGTTCATTAGCCTAGAAAGATGAACGACACACCTCAAAGAAATGCAGTTACCTGAGAGCAGAGCATAGGTCTGGAAGAACCAACTAATTAAAAACTTAATATGGAAGCACTAAGTTAATTAAGAACCTAACATAATCCAGGTGCTTTGTTGCATATTTTATAATTTTTCTTCACTTCAACACTATATGATACCTATAATATCTCTATTTTACAGATGAGGAATGGAAAGTTTGGATAGTTTGTGTGATAAATTTCCCTGAGGACATATATCAATTAAGGAAGAATCCAGGATTGAAAATCTGATCTGTCTACTCCAGCCTCTTTCCACTTCACATTGCCTCCCACACAACCCCTTGTGCAAAGCTTTTGAACAGTGAATCCTAGCAGTTCCCAAGCTAATTTCCCCCATTATTATTTATTTGTTGAGTGTTATACAACAGCCACGAGAAAACCTCATCTCCAGAGAGACTGTCACTCTAGGCTGCCCACCTAAACTGCTCACGTGGGCTGTTTGATTTAAAATTGGTCCCAAGTTGCCAAGGGAAGAATGTCAGTTGTTCCATTAATTGAAATGACATGATGTAAAATGTCAATGATGCATAACCAAAAAGCTCACAGAAAATGGAAACATTAATGAGTTATTGGCCAGGGATATCAAAGTTTCAAGAGGCAATAGCCTCCACTAGGGTTCTGCAAATCAGCCCAGGCTTGGTCATCTAGAAAAGTAAGAATTTCAGGACCACAGCGCACTGATTTTCTCCGAGGAAGCCATCCCAGGGACAATGCAAAGGCATAATGGGGCAAAGAGAATCCTAGTGGCAGAGAAGCAGCACAAGCCCTGAGAGAGAGATCTCACAGCACAATGAGAATGTCAAGAAATTCTGAAATTCTTTGAATGCATTTTGTTTTGTCATACTTTTTTCCCCCATTTATATCTGTGTTTGTTTTAGTATTTCTAAAAGCTGTCTTTTTCCAAACCTTCGCTCAAAATTTATACCCACGAAGATTTGTCATGTTCCATTTAAAGTTTCCCTGGGGTAGCTGAAAATTATATGGAACTGATGAAAAACAAAAAAGAATTATCAGATTCAGAGTACACTATATCCTAACCAGGATAAATAAAAATAATTCCACACTGATGTGACAAAAATAATTCATACATATTGCTTTAGGATAATGAGTCTATCAGAGCATCAGAATATTTATGTCATTTTTATGCATGAACGGAGAAGTGAATTCCAAAGTTCCTAAGGCTTACACATAAAAACAACTATTTAGCATATCCTCCAAAATTGTCAACATTAATATGTACACTGTTATCCATAACAACCAATTAACATAACACAATTGACAAGCTTGACCTAACAGATATACGTGAAACCCAGCACCAAACAATTAGAGAATAGAATTGATCATATATTAGGCCACAAAACAAGTCCTAATAAATGTCCAAGAATTTACATTTTCAACACCAGGAAATAAAGTTTAAAATTTATTTTTTAAATGATAACTTTAAACAAAATTTAAAGATTTAGAAATTTAAAACACATCTGTAGATAATTTATAGCTCAAAGAAGAAAACAAAATAGAAATTACAAAGTACCAGAAACTGAACTACAAACGTCCCAGGGCCCTACCTCACCGGTATGCATGCCTCCTCTTTGAAAAGAACCTTATACTAGCCTTTAACTCCTCAGTGTGAATCTCAGGCAATGAGCTCTCTGCCCTGGGAAAATTTCCATGTAAAGTATAGTAAGGTTGTAAGAGCCTAGACAATGGGACAGTCTTGTGGATTCAAATTTTGGTTCTGCTCCTTAACAGCTATATGACCACGGATAAGTGATTTATCTTTTTATGCCTCGGTTCTCTCATCTGAAAATGGGAATAACAGTAATTATATCTAAGGTTGTCATGATGGTCGACTATATCTAGCAGTATACACTGTTAGAATAGTGCCTGACATAAAGCGTGATAAAGTGGTTTTGCTCTTTTTGTTGTTAGTAGAATATCAGTGAACAAATAGTGATGGCATTTAGGAAACAGAGTTCTTCGCAAAAGACCTAAAGTCATGTTTTTAGGCAGCTCCTCCCTCTGCCTATGATTGAATACAAACCTACATTTTAGTTCAAACACAACTAAAAATCATCACGTTTATCTGTCCATCCTATGCTACCACAGACTTTGTCTAAGACTGGGTAATGTTTCCTTGAATTATTGTTAATTCTTCTATTCTGGAATTTTCACCTGTCAAAGCCAGAGGAGACAGACAAAATTGGAGAATTCTAGGATCATCCCCTTCTACAAATTTCCTCAGCAATTTATTGATGCTACATGAAAGATTCATCCCATTACAGAATAAAGAATTATGTTCTATTCCAATAAAATTCAAAATTGAATGGGACAAAACTACCTTGGTACTATATACGGTATTTGTTTGTAGTATATGCATCCTTTGGGTTAAGAGTAAAAAATCTCCTAAGTGAGAGAAGGTCGGGATCGTTCCTTTTTCTTTGCCAAGCCTACAAGAAGGAAAATCTGCAGCATCTAGACGGGTAGAATTGATTTTTTTTATTCTCTTTACATGAGCCATGAAGCACTAGACCTCTCACATTAAAGGTGATAGAGCTCTCTCTTCTTCCTGCAGGTGGCATATTGGAGTGGACACTTCCATCATCTGTGTTTATTGATCACTCACTGCTTCCCATGTATGGGACGAAGAGTGATTCATCTGGTTGCTTAGAGAGAATCTGGGACAAAGGCAGATTCTGTCTTTCCAGCTGCTTTCTAAAGACAGCCTGATGTTTGCATTTTCTCTTCTCTCTCTCTCTCTCCCTCTCTTTCTCCCTTCCAACTTCATTGCCTAAAAGCACATGAATAAATCAGGCTGTCCCTGCTCCACTTGCCTGGCTATCTTGAATTTGGGGTGAAAGCTGGGAAAAGGCCACTTCCCTTTTTTAATACAGCCATAGACCTTGTCCTTTCATGGGGAAAAGAGACTTGCCTGGCCATTTATGAAGGTTCTGGTGGCTTTCATTTCTTTGCGAGCACAAACTACTACCAAGAACTGTGAAGGAAAAGGGATGAATCTAAGGTCTCTACACTTCTAATATAGGAACACCCACCCCTAATTTAAAATTAGGAATATTAAACAATTTATGGCAAACTTAGTTTTTCCCAATATATAATTATTTAACTTGTAATGTTGAGAAGGTGAATTAATAAGCACCCTTACCGTAGTAACCTGTCCTGGGATGGTCTCATTATGAACTCAAGATATCATTCAAGTTATATCCAATGATTCTAGTTATTTCGGACCATCTACTAACACAAATGAAGAAAACTTTTAATGGATCTAGCCAGATAGCTTAGATACTGACATTTCTCAGCGAAATATTATAAAGTACCAGAAATACCAAAAAATTGTACTTGAAAAAAAATTAATGAAACAATTAGTAAATACTCAGACTGATGATAGGAAGCCAAAGCTCCCAATGAAGGTAAGATGCAAACCAGGGAGAGACTTTTGAAAGAAACTTACTCATTCCTCAGGTCCTCCTCAAAAATAGTAGGTTACAAAGACACTATGCAGTTGAATAAGAGCTTTATGGGAATGTCCTCTAATGGAGCAATTTTTTCAGAGTAATTGCAAAGGAAGCAATTTGGTGGTTTGTATTGAACAACACAGAATAATTCAAGCGTGTAAGAGCACACACCCTCCGTACGAGATGACCCTCTTCCTGGAAGGGCTCGCACAGCTGGGAGCATTTCAGGCACACGCTACAGCTTTGATTAATTACTTTCCTTGTATTCTATTTTATTAGGTAGTCACACAGGGAGAAATGAGGACTAATTTGATCAGAAAATAGCTTCTGTTGAATCAAAGACTTGAAAATAGTATAGAAATGTGGTGAATAAGGGGGGAAAAAAAACCCAAATGGTCGTAGAGAGAATCTCAACAGCTGCTTTCACAACATGGGATCACGTTATGTCCTTCACCTTGACTCTTGGGATAAGAATTCAACCCAAATTCAATTCTTTTTAGACTACCTTGTCTGTGCATCCCTTTGTGAAAAGGAAATGGGAACTTTCCAAAAAACAAAACAAAAGCAGATGTTTTGTAACTTCATGTGGTCCAAGCTGGTTAGACTAGCTGGAGAAAGCAGTTTTGGGTAAGTAATCCCAAGGGTAAGTTGGGTAAGTGGCAAATAATTCCAGTGGCAACTGGAAGGCAGCAGAGCTTATACGATATTTTATATAGACTGGAAAAAATCTGGAAGGCACTTAGTTCTCAGACTGGCTTGAAGAATAGTAAACAGTATGAACCAACATGGAAATGAATTAGGGCGTAACTCTAAAAATAAGAGTCCCAGCAGGGCACAGTGGCTCATGCCTGTCTATAATTCCAGCACTTTGGGAGACTGAGGCAGGAAAATCCCTTGAGGCCAGGAGTTCAAGACCAGCCTGGGCAACATAGCAAGACCCTATCTCTACAAAAATTTGAAAAATTATTATTTTTTTTAATCATTTTATCTTTTTTTTATTAATTTTTTTTATTGGGGGAAAACTACAAAGCATTTACAATACAATATTTACAGTCACAATTTGTAGTGAGCTGATTTCCCAAAATATATTACCACTCAAGTTGACTTATCTTGTTACATTTAAAAATCTACTCTGTCAAAGTAGTCCATAGAGTACATACATAGTGCTCCAACTGTATCTACGTACA
>CAUYRT010032680.1:0-10398 GCA_963574885.1 Lepilemur ruficaudatus | reverse complement strand
TTTTTTTTTGAAACAGAGTCTCACTCTGTTGCCCGGGCTGTAGAGTGCCGTGGCATCAGCCTAGCTCACAGCAACCTCAAACTCCTGGGCTCAAGCAATCCTTCTGCCTCAGCCTCCCGAGTAGCTTGGACTACAGGCATGCGCCACCATGCCTGGCTAATTTTTTACATATATTTTTAGTTGTCCAATTAATTTCTTTCTATTTATAGTAGAGACGGGGTCTCACTCTTGCTCAGGCTGGTCTTGAACTCCTGACCTTGAGTGATCCACCCGCCTCGGCCTCCCAGAGTGCTAGGATTACAGGCGTGAGCCACCGCGCCCGGCCGACATGTTCTTTCATTACATATTAATGTTTGCTTGCCAATTGCTTTATTAACAGTGATTATTCTCAATGCCAGAGTTATAATAAAAGAACTGTAAATCCTAAGTGCTACTACTTTGAATGATAACATTTACTATATCCAAGTAAAATGTTATAAATCACAGTGCTTACCCACAGATTTAAAATGCCCAGAAATTTCTCAAATGTTTCCTGGACAGCATCACTCATACTATTTTTACACTCACATTGACTCAGTGAAACAAAAGAAAAAATTTCGTTTAAAATTCCTACAGTGAAAGCTCAGAAATATACAAAATGCATATATATTCGCAGGCATGTATGTATGTTTGTATGTATGCTTACAGGCACCCAAGTGTGCATTTGTTTAGCCAAACTCTTCTACTTGTTCTTGTCTTGTCCTCAGCAGATAGGTTATTGGCTTGTTCAAAAGCTAACAGGACAACATACTGATCCTCAAAATATGTCAGTCCTGAGAACTTAAAACCCCACAAAGACCTGGACTTACTGACCTGGGTTATTTGTCGGAGGTGTGCCTCCCTGTCCACATGTATTTTGTAAGTCAAGCCACATTTATGTGTATGACAGGAGGGATAATACCATGATGACTCACTTTGAAAGAGAACAATGTATTTCCCAACCCAGGGGAAAAAAGATTTTCCCTTTTGAGTATATCTAGAAGTATGATGAGCACACCTGCAAAAAGCACTGAGGCCATTGTTTTAGCCTAATAACAGCACTATTAGTCACACCTGTTGAAAACCAAGGCCAAAGAATGACAGGTCCTAGCAACTCTGGAGTAAAGCTGGCATGGAATACTGGCATCTAACTGGTGGGACTTTCGAATGTGAAGGTGCTGAGTGGACTTTAAAACTCGTTTTTCTGAGACACAAGCCAATGTATTAAACAAAGCATTAAATACTTTAGTTTAATGATATTTAATACTGAAGTATATACAGTTTTCTACCTTTATCATTCATCCTTTAAATCACAAGTGGTAAAGCAGTGACTCTCAAAGTGGGGTCCTGAGACCAGCTGCATCAGCATCACTTGGAAACTTGGTAGAAAAGCAAATTCCTGGTTCGCACCAGATCTACTGAATCAGAAATCTGGGTGTGAGGCCCAGCAGGCTGTACTTCAATAAGCCTCCAGGTGATTCTGATGCAAGCTAAGTTTAAGAACCACTGAATAAGGGAACTGCCAATACCAGATTCCAACCTTTGCTTCTTTCCTCAATACCTCTTGAAACACCTTGTTAAAAGAAACGCAATTCATGTGTGCTTGGGCTGTTTGTTACTATCACCTAAGAAAACATTTATCATTGTTTAGTTAAGGAAAAGAAACCTCAGTCAAGACTTACATATAATTTTTCCAGGTCCTATGCTGGCTTTGAGTCTTAGGATGCAGGGAACTGGGCGCAGGGAGAGATGAGAAGGCTACGGCAATCCATTCAGACATGGACCCCAAAGCTTTGTGGGGTAACCTTGTGACAGGTCAGTGAGTGTCCACCTAATTGGGCAGGAAAAGTTGTCCATTAGCAAAGTAAACAGTGCACGTGAACGTTTCCCCTCCCTCCTGCTATCTCGCTATGCCTGCTTTTTATGACCGCCATACTAACTTTGTGTGCCTCTTGACCAGTCCACGTAAACTGAGTATGACATCACAGCCTGTGGCATTAACGCCTGGGCTCCGCCAGGTGGACGCCCTTTTCCTTGAGGTATTTCCTTTTCACCAGGTGCTCTTCTAAACCCAAAGGCAGCTTGGAGATAGGACCACGTCCAGTCAATTATCCCCTTCTCTATTTCATATCATGAATGTTTTCTGTTAACAAATCAACACTTCGGTTTAAAAGACACAAGTGTGGCCGGGCACAGTGGCTCATGCCTGTAATCTTAGCACTCTGGGAAGCCAAGGTGGAAGGACTGGACTGAGCTGAGGAGTTTGAGACCAGCCTGAGCAAGAGCGAGACTCTGTTTCTACTAAAAATAGAAAAATCAGCAGGGCATGGTAGCGTATGCCTGTAGTCCCAGCTACTTGGGAGGCTGAGGCAGGAGGATCGCTTGAGCCCAGGAGTTTGAGGTTGCAGTGAGCTACCGTGATGATGACGCCACTGCACTCTACCTGGGATAACAAAGCAAGACTCTGTCTGCAAAAAAACAAACAAACAAGACATGTGGCTGTTGTAAAGAGATTTCGGAAGCAAATGATTCATTCGAGAATTCTGACTGAAATGATTATTTTTTCATTTAATTATGAAATGAAATGTGAGTTATATGAATGTGAGCATTTTCCCAAGTTATTAAAAATTATTCAAAAATGTGCTTTTAAATGTTCATGTAATGTTACACCCCACAGAAATGCAATTTATTAAACTATTCCTCTCATTTTTGGAATTCCAGATAGTTTTCATTTTTTTTTTATTACAAATAACACTATGAGTGACATATCTAAATATCAGATAGTCTGAATTTGTGAATGTTTTCTTAGATTCCTAGAAAAAGAATTATTCGGTGAAATGGAATGAACTTTAAGGGTCCTGATGACTTCCTAGAAAGGCTACAGCGATTTACATTCTTTCCAGCAGCATGAGTGGCTGTTTAATTTAATTACCAACTTGATCACAGGCACAGAAAAATACACTTGCACCTCACAGATCTTAACAAAATTCCACCAGTGATGACCAAACTTAGCAGATTTTATTTCTGTTTTCCTTATACAGAAGATAGTGAACAGCTTGCTGTTTTTCACATACCAAGAGAGATGGATTTAATGTAAGTTTACCATCAAATGGGCCTCACTGGGCCAGACTGAGTGACATGTGGACACTGGGGGAAATTGTAGCTTATTCATGGGGCCTGAACACAGAAAAAGGTGTGGGGGAGTTCACAACTAATTCACCTATCATCAGGAGAAGAAAAACCGCTGATTATTTGCAGGCTGATAATTCAGCTTTCAGAATACTGAAGCTTTGTGTTTCCCTTCCTCCTGGTGTTTTCCTATTTCTTGGACATTTTTTTGCTTTTCCTCAGCATGACCTCAGAGAACAGAAAGAGATGTGAAGACAAAACCAAATCAGATTAGCCAATGATAACGGCTAACCCGCACGTGTACTTACAGTGAGTCACCTGCGGTGCCAGGTGCCTTGCACACATTGTCTCATTTAATACTGAGTGCGTGGGTATAAAAACTGGTGGCTGGCAAATATGAAAGTATGTGCTCAGTCATCAGTCCTCCTTCTACCCTAACGAGTTTGTGGGGATTTCAGCTTGCAAATTGCAAAGATCTATTCAGGCCTAGTGTCTTATTACCACGATGACTCCGAGTCTAGCTATAAATCACAAACTTTATCTTTCCATTCTTTTGGCAGCACCATCTACAGCACATACGCAAATCAGGGAAAATGGTGTAAATAATGTCCAAGGAAATTCTAGATAATAATAAACCCTTTGAAGGTCCTATAGTGGCACAAGGGTGGCTGTATCTCTTAGAGCACAACAGAGAGGCGAGAGTCTGTTATATGACACAAAACAGGGTATACATGAAGGAAGACATGAAGACATAGACACAATGCATACTTTAAAAACACAAACGTACATACATGTTCTTCCCAAATGTTACTACAAATTAGGAAAGCTAAAGCAGGGCTCACAGCCTCGAATTCCTTTCCATTTATAGCTTTTTCTAATAATTTTCTTTCTCTTTCCCTTTTATATGTATTTTATCTTACAGGATAATTGGTGCAGAGAATGCCAAAATTTTCATATGCCAATAAAGGAAAATTGAAGAGATGCTTGTTTGTCCTCTGGAATGAAATAACTTCACTCTTTATCTATAAACTCAATTTCTGCACCCAGTATATACTATAAAATAGCTAAGATTTGTGGGGTAAGGGTATAAAAATTTCAATTTTATTCTGGGAGTTAAATTGATCTTTCCCAACAATTTTATCTAGAAATAAGATTTGTTTCTATCAAAATGATCAAAACACAAAAAGGCCAAACATGTATCAAGAAGTGGAACATTTCCTTCACTGTGGCTTCTTTTTATAATTTTAGTAGCATTCTCCTGATAATTAGGTTTCAAAGTGGGTATAGTGGCTTATAAATGATTTTTCTTTGTCACAATCAGATATATGGTTCATTTTATAAGCATGCCAGGACTACACAGTGTGAAAAATAAAGTGATCATAGAGGAAATAACCCCTTAAAGAGCTGACTTTGTTCTTTTGAAAGGGTCTAATTACTTTGGGGGAAAACACACACAAAAAAACCACCACTAATCACACAAACGATTACCAGAAGCTCTTTAGATACTCAAACTGTACAACTAGCATTTGTAAAGCTAATTACAAATTTGGATTCTCTCATTTTAAAAATACACTTTGAAGCAGCCCACTTCTGTTTCAATGCTAAACCAAAGTCTGCGCAACTGGCACGCGGTCAAAGTGAAAAAAAATAAATAAAATGCATCACTTGAATAAAGTTATTACTTTCAATGTCACTAAATCCTGAACTGCAAAATACCACAGTCTAAAAACGAGAGATACCACATGGTTATATTATCTTACATTTACAAAAGAGCTTATGGTTTCCCAAGCCATAGAGATGTAGGCCTTTTCTCTCATAGTAGCTTCGTTATGTTGGGCAAGCCACGCGCTGCCTCGGAGCCCAACACCTCTCACAGGTTCTTGTGAAGATTAAATGAGAATGTATATGAGAGTGGTTTTTGCAAATTATAAGACATACATAAAATGCTGGGTACCATTCTTTTTACTAAGAACTTTGTGAGGCAAGAAGATATAAATCCCCATTTCACAGTTCAGAAAACTGACACAGGAAGATGTAATGACAACAAAAAAAGTACTGAGTTAGGAGATTTGAATTTTATTTCTGAACTGACCGCAAACTAGCCAAGTGACTGTAGGACTTGATTTCTTTTGTAAAATGATGGGGTTGGATGTGATGACTTTAAGGTCTTCCTGAGGCCAATGGTTCTCTGACCTGGGACTTGGCAATGGTAGTTATGGGGGAGCCTTAGGAAAGACTCCTAGTAGTCCTTCCTGGAGGCCAAGGTACCATGAGGCCAGGGGCAGCACCCAGCAATCTGAGGCCCGCAGTACTGGGGCAGGTCCTAGAAAAGCCCCCAACCCTCAGGGATGGGATGCACATTACCTATTAGTAACTCATTTTGTTGGGCTGAGGAGAGGTTGGGGGAATTCTAGGGGAATGGCCAGGGCTTCTGGGTCACTGGAAGGAGGTACCAGAGGAGCTTAAAGCAAGTCTTTATTAACTGGTACATATATTTCACTATTTTGATAACTGGTGCAGCCAAGTGACTGTATGCCAAGTGAATGTCAGTCTTGCTAACAGTCTTGTTGTTTGGCTATCAGTCTCAAAGAGATATCCACCTCTGTGGGCAACCCATCTTTCTTGGCTGAATTCCCACAATGTGGGGGAAGAGGTGTAAAAGGGCTATTTTTGGTATTATTAGTGCACATCTCCATATCGGGGCCACATAGGAATTTCATTTGGAAAAGACTGGGCCACTAACTTAGGCTTCTATTAATGACATTTTTTTCCTTAGAGATGGGGTCTTGCCATGTTGCTGAGGTTTGCCTCAAACTCCTGGGCTCAAGCGATCTTCCTGCCTCAGCCTCCCAAGTAGCTGGGACTATAGGAGTACACCACTGTGTCTGACCTCTTTGCTAATGATTCTCTACCAGTGCTAACATAACTTTCTCTGATAACGGAAATATTGAATATCTGTGCTGTGCAATACGGCAGCCACCAGCCACACGTGGCTACTGAGCACTGGAAATGTACCCAGTGCAAACGAGGAACTAAATTTTTAACTTTAATCAATTTAAATTAATTTAAATTTAAATAGTCACATGCAGTTAGTGGTTACCTGATTGAACAGAGCAGCCCTAGGCTGCACTAGTTTTCTTAGACCTTATGTCAGACCCCAGAAGCCCACAGGACAATACCCAACACATTTTGTGAGTGAGTATTTACTTCTCTCCTCCTAGGTGCTGGGCACCATTTGGGTGTCTCAAAACAATGGTGAATAAGAGAGCCATGGACACTTCCTGCCCTCATGGCGTTTTTGCAGCTAGACTGATTTCCGAAGACATCACAAACTCTTGAAGTGGCTCACCAGACTTCTCTTAGGAAAAGGTGGGTGAGGAGATATGGTAATGCTACACTAAGCATGAAAGCACTGCTTTTTCATTTCTTCATATTTACTGTTAGAGAAGTTGGGGGAAATTTAAAAAGAAATATCTGAATGGTTACTATTCATTCACTTACAAGTAAAGCAACATATCCCAGATAGGGGAAATCATCTGTAAGTAATTACCTCTTGCATAATCTTACACGTACTTAAAAGGAAAAGTCAGAGGAACCCATATTCTTAAGCTAAGAAAAAGTAAATGGTATTTAGTTACAGCAACAATCAATCATAAAAAGTACAAGAGGGTCTCCAGCTGCAAACAGTGGGCAAGGGAATATTTATAGCAATTAGTTGTGAAATGATCAGGTTTTCTAGACGGTACTTCTTGTATAAGTAAGGCTGATGGCATTCTTTAGCCCTACAACTCAATTCTTAGCTAAGATTTTCTTAGTGGCTTTAACAGGATTTGATGAGTAAAGTCCTGTTTGCTTTTCCCCAGGAAACTATAGTTGGAGGTATTTTTATCTACATCACAAATCTAAATCTAACATAATTCTAAGAAACACAGAAGTGGTTTAATGATCTTCCAATTTCCAGTATTGCTCCTCATGTCCTCTTATTGTCAATTCTCTCCTATCCTAATTGCCTCTTTTACTGGGATCTGAAATGTTACAAAGAACACAAAACAAAATACTCAGAATTGCTTTAGGTTCCAGTTTGAGCCTGAATCCAAGTTTGCCTAAACTTCAAGGACAGGACATCGTGCTTTAGGATACAGAGTTTTTAAGTTACCTGTCTCCATTTATTAATATTACCACTTGAGATGAAAGATTCATCAAGCCAAACAACCAGATTTTATGTAGCGTCCCAAATGGGATCACACATAGTTGATACCAGTGAGCCAATCTGACTTTCCACCTTCAAAATGCCTCTTCTGGTCCCGCTGCCCCAAATCAGACTCTAGATTTTTAGGGCTAATAAATGACTCTTCCACATCTATATATACACACCCACTCTCCATCACTTTTTCCCTTTGGATTGAGTAGAAGGATGATTTACAGTGGTCAGAAAACAAGAGTTCAAAATTTAGTTCCAAAAATACAAATTGCATTTAGAGACTATTCTCTGCTAAAAGAGGTCAAATCTCAAATGTTTTGCTGGTCCCAGGCTGTATAAAATATTACCGAAAATTTGATGACAGCTTTACAGACAAAGATGCCAACCGTGAGTGGCCCTGGTCCTTATACATACAGAAACACTAAATGGAGCAATCAAACGCCACTTTATGGCCAGAGGGCTTTAAAGAGAAAAAGGTCAACTGACGGGTAATTTTTTGGAAATTTAGAGACAGATTTTTTTTTTTTAAATCTACGTTTCAAACAGACTTTAAACAGTCACTTGTATAAGACAGTAGACCTTTGAATCATAGATCTTGTGGCTTTTCTGTTTTGTTCTACTGTCATGGGAAGGTGAAGTAAGGAAATGTGCTTTTTTGCTGCAACAGAGAAAGAAGAGGGGAGGAGATGCAGCCATTTCAGACAGGATGGAGAAAATTAATTAAGATGAAACAGCTTTGAAAGTTTCCACTTACATATTTCAAGTGCTGGGACCAAGTTATTCTAGTTGGAGAACCTCAGCTAGAAAATTCACTTCTTTGATATTCAAGGTGTTTAAGTTCCTAAGTAAAGTGAAGAGGTTATCAGATTTTCACTTCTATCATAAAAGGATGGTGCAATCAGAACTATTTGCTGCTAACAATTCAGAAAAGAGAAAAAGCTAAAAAGAAATAAATGTTGAAAATACACAACCTGAAATAATTTAGGGGTTTCTACTGTAGACTTTATATACAAAAAGTAGAATACTAGCCTGTAGTACATCATCATTATCATCATCATCATCATCTCCATTTATTGAAACTTCATTTGCTAGACATGGTGCTAGGAGTTTTATAGGTATTATTAATATTAGCCCATCTGGTGGATAAGAGAACCCTGGCTCCGAGAGTCAAGGTGTCTTGCCTAAGGCCACACTACTGGAGAGGGGAGGACATGTGCTCTGACTCCAAGCCTGCCTGACTCTGAAGGCTACCCACTGCCATCCACTACAATTTGGGGAGAGCACATCCCTCTCCCCAAAAGGCAACATGACCACTTTTCCCGTATGCTACCAGTAAAGTGTCAAAGTAAAATGACAAAGCTGCAGGTCCTACAGCAATTTAATTATTTGTGTAAAAAGAGTTGATTAGCTTGTTAGTGCTAAAATGGTTGTTTCATGAAGTGTAATCTCTCACTTGTTATACTTCAGTGCCCCTTCCGTTCCTTGACTATACAGAGCCCTTGCCTGGCTGTGCCACTTGCGTCTCTCTCTGCCTGGAATTCCCATTCCCCCACCCTTAGCCCAGCTGGTTACTTCTCCACCACTAGGTCTAGTTCAAATATGCCACCTCCTCAGAGACCCATCCCTCTTAACATGCTCTGTCCTCTCCCTGATAGCTATGCATCACCCTGTTTGGTTCCATCAGGGGATAATAAAAATCCACGTTTATTTACTGTATAATTAACCTGTCTTCCCTCTAGATCTATGTAAGACATGGTGGCAGGGAGCTAGCTTCTCTTGTTCACCACCAATACCTGGTAACTGGAGGCGTGCTTGGCACAAACTTGATGCATGAATGGATACATGAAGGAACACCAGTGTCTGTAGACTCCAGTGACAGAAGCATACAGGGGGACTGGTGGAGACACACCACCCTGGGATCTGTCTGCCTTCACTGACCCTCGCATCCTAGACCAGAGTTCACCTGCTTTCAGCTGGAACCCCACCTGGACTGACCACACACCTGCCCTCAGCCCTCCTCTCCAGCTACCGCCTCCTGAAACAGCCTCTTCTTGCCCACAGAGGCTCTGATTCCTACTGCTCCTTCTTCATATGACAAACTCAGCTTCTCTCTCTGCATTTAGTCTGTACGTTCTCATTACCGTCTGCTTTGTACAGAAATCACTCGTGCTTAACCGTGCTGTGGCCACATACCCTCCAGAGAATCTGGGGCTGTGGGCTTGTGCCCTGTGGTCCCCATAACCACGAGGCACTACCAGGGCCGACTCCGGGCTCACTGCGTCCCTAACCCAGCCTGGCGTCCAGTGCCAGGCTCCTCCTCTGCCCTCCGTCCTGAGCCACCTCAATCCTGTCTCCTGTCACATCCAAGCTCATGAATGACTCTTGGCAGGCTGCAAAAGAAAGAGTGGGAAGCAAAGGAGAGGGAAAGAGCAGCAGAAGCTGCTGTGTCCACACAGGGAGTCTGTGGACTGCGCTTGTCCATATGGGTTTTCACACTGTTCTGCAGATCTGTTTTTTAATAGTGAGTTTAAACTACGGATCAGCAGAGCTGAAAGGGACCCTGGAGATCACTGAATCCAACCTGCTCATTTTACTGATGAAGCAGCAAGGTGTGAGGAGAGGGTGGACGAGGGAGAAAGCAGCATTTACTGAGGCCTTAACTTCTGCTTCCAGATACGTGGCCCCAGGTCCCGTAGGCAGAGAGTGGCAGAGTGGGGACCACAGAGTGCTTAGATGAGCACTCCCATTCCACACACGCTTTGGCCTATTCCTTACACGCTCATATCGTGCATGGGAAAGGGCGTGACATTTCCTATATAAAGATACTTGGAGTTCTTATATCAAAAGGTAAAAAAATGGAATTTCCTTCTATATTATCTGATATCCTTTTTTTTGAGACAGAGTCTCAGTCTGTTCCCCGGGCTAGAGTGAGTGCCGTGGCATCAGCCTAGCTCACAGCAACCTCAAACTCCTGGGCTCAAGCAATGCTTCTGCCTCAGCCTCCCAAGTGGCTGGGACTACAGGCATGTGCCACCATGCCCAGCTAATTT
>CAUYRT010032678.1:0-36137 GCA_963574885.1 Lepilemur ruficaudatus | reverse complement strand
TCTGAGCAATGTGGTGGGCACTGTGGAGGGGAGGGGCATGCTTGAAAAGTAGTTGGGGAAGGGAATTGGGGGTCTCAATAGGGGGAAGGAAATCCTCTAAAACTGATTTATGTGATTAACTGTACATCTTGGTAAATTCACTGAAAATCATTTAATTGTACACTTAAAATGGAGTAAAGGCATGATATGTAAAGTATACTTCAATAAAGAAGAAAAAAAAATCCTTACCTTAGAATTTCCAATACTGAACTGAAGAGCTGATTGACAGTTAAACGAAATATAAAACAAAACCCACACTCTCACTTGAGGTGTGAAAAGTTCATTACATCGGATGCAACATCCCAGAGACGTTTCCCAGGGATTTTTGACACAGTGTTTACTAAACATTAGTTTTCAGTCTGGCTAGCATTTGACATTATAAACTTAGCAGTTTTGTTATGACAGGCATTCTCATATCATTCACTTTAATATTTAATTATCCTTGGTAAATAGGTACATTCAGGAAAATTATAATTAGAGATACTTTTGGTCATTCTGATTGCTCAGTGAGCTTAGCTTGCCCTTGATCCTTTTGCAATATAGTACGTGAAGGCCTTACGTACTGAGAGATCGTGGCACCTACCCTCCAGGTTATTGTGAAGATTAAGTCCATGCCAGTAAAGCACATACTAACAGCAAATCCATCAGAAAGTCACCTCTCTAAGCCTTATTAAATTCATCATTTTTTTCCTCCTAATTCTATTATCAACACGTTCGGGCCATTCAGAAATCTTCAAACCAATTTCAGCCGACCACATGTGAGAACTTTGCAGCAGGTAATGTGTCGTACCAAAGCCTCTAAAGGCTAGAGTCTAAACTAAAGCATGTAATTAAAAGAATCCACCAAACCTACAAGGAGATGAGGGGAATCACAGCTGGCTGCTTTGTGACATAAGCAAAGGCTTCTCAGAGCCAAAGCAAGGAAGAGCCACCTTTGACACTAAGTCCACTGATAACGGGATTTATAAAAAGGGAGAAAACTCACAGCCATTAATTCATTTTCTGCAAGGTACTGTGATGTGTTCAACAAGAAATCACTGTGGAAATAAAGAGCTGAGAGCTTACCATTTTTTAAAAAAAGAAAGGATTTAATTATCTGACACTTTCGCTGTTACAGTGCAATTCCTGTTAAAATACAATTGCGGCTAAATGGGACCATTTACCTATTCAAAGCACAAACAGAACTATCTTCAATGGGATCCTTAAAAGAATGGTGAATCTTAGAGAAGAGCTTCTCAGAAACCGTAAAAGTTTGCAAAGATTGGGTTTTAAACTCTAAATAGATACATAAAATATTAGAAATGCAGAGGCTCTGCAGAGGCTAAAAATAATTATCACTTTCTGAAAAGAAGAATAAGTATAATCACAGGATTAAGAAGTCGTAAAATAGAAAAGAACACTGACCAATATGGTAAACCATCAAAATACAGATAATCTTAGAATCAATGTATTTTGTGTTAACACTATTCAGATAGACATTTTTAAAACTCTGGTCCTTAAGTATTAACATCAATTTTAGATTTCTTACCACAATCAATAGAGTTTATGTCAAGTACTTGCTATCTTTTTATCAACCTATATATAGTATTAAGAAGCCAACAACCTGAAAATGTAACTATTTCCTAGAAAATAAGATAGGAGAAAAGCTAGGTAAGCTTGGGTTTGGCAATGACATTTTAGATATAACACTAAAAGCATGAACCATGAGAAAAAAACGGTACATCAGACTTCATTAAAATGAAAACTTCTGCTCTGTGAAGGATATTGTTAAGGATATGAAAAGACAGGCCATTGAACGGGAAAAAAAATCTTTGCAAAACACATATCTGATACAGCACTAGTATCTAAAATATACTCTTAACACTCAACAATCAGAGGGCCAATATGACATCTTACTAAAAAAAGATCCGGATAGAAAAGAAGCGTATCAATCGGTACTCAACGTCTCTGTCATTAGAGAATTGCAAATTAAAACAACACTGAGATACCACTATACACCTGTTAGAATGGCTAAAATAAGAAAAAAGAAATACCACCACCAACTGCTGGTGAGGATGCTGAGCAATAGGAACTCCCATTCATTACTAGTGGAAATACAAAATGGTACAGCCACTCTGGAAGACAGCTTGGCAGTTTCTTACAAAACTAAATATACTCTTACCATACAATCCAGCGTCAAGCTCCCTGGTATTTACCCAGTGGAGTTGAAAATTATGTCCACATAAAAATCTGCACATCAATGTTTATAGCATCTTTATTCATAATTGCTAAAACTTGGAAACAACCAAGACGTCCTGCAGTAGGTAAGTGGATAAACTGTGGTATGTCCATACAGTGGAATATTGTTCAGCAATAAAAACAAATGAGCTATCACATGATGAAAAGACATGGAAGAATTTTAAATGCATGTTGCTAAGTGAAAGACACCAGTCTGAAAAGGCTACCTACCGTATGATTCCAATTACACAACATTCTGGGAAAGGCAAAACTATGGAGACAATAAAAGGATCAGTGGTTGCCAGGGTTTGGGAAGAAGGAGGGAGAGATGAAAAGGTACAGCACGGGGTATTTCTAGGGCAGTGAAACTATTCTGTATGATACCATATTCGTGGATACGTGTCATTACATATTTGTGAAAAACCACAGAACTATAGAACACAAGAGTGAATCCTAATTGAAACTGTGGACTTTAGTTAATAATAATGCATTAATACAGGCTCATCAACAGTAACATCACATGTACCCTATATACAACTATTATGTACCCACTAAAAAAAACTATCTGGAAGAGCATCTACACAACACACACACACACACACACACACACACACACACACACACACACACAGAGTAACAAATGTACTACACTAATGCAAGTGGATAATAATAGGGAAAACTCTGTATGGCTAGGTGGATATACAGAACTCTCTACTTGGCACTTGTTTTTTCTGTAAACTTAAAATTGCTCTGAAAAATAAAGCCTACTAATTTAAAAAAATCAAGAGAAAAGAAAAAGAAACTGTTCTGTGTTTCCTACAGACAGATACTTTGCTGATATCAGATAATACTGATGGAAAAATAAACAGCACCTATTTCCTTAGCCATAGCATTTACACTATTCAGGAAGTCAATGGGATGGTGGGAATAAGGGACTAAGAGTAAAAATCAAGGAGAGGAGGCAGGAAACTGCATGAAGGGAAGAAAGCCCTAAGGGGGGATGGTGAGGACAGTGGATTCTTCCCATTGGACCTCATTAGTTCCAAAAGTGCCACGTTTATCAGGGAACTAAAATTCTTACTTGATAGCCGATAATGATTAGACAGAATGAGTTGACAATACAGTATTTCAATCCAGTTTTCACCCGCTGTGGGCCACAGTCCATTTTGCAACAACCTGTCATCATTAAGTGCCCATTGCTCACCTGAAACCACAAGGGGCAGCTAATGGGCATATTAGCATTCAAAAGGAAGCATAATATCCTCAGAACTTTATCCCTTGCCATGCCATGCCGGGGGTCTGTCACAGGTTTCAAAAGCCCTGGTCCTTGTGATTAAAAATAATCCTAGAGTGTGGATTCCCTAGCTTGAGCTCACCGGGGTCCTGTCCACAGTTAATTGAAAATGTCACCCACAGGATAAAAGTAAACTATGTAGATTCCATTGCCTTCTATTCAAGGATAAGATTTCTGAGGTGTGCTTTCTAAAAACTAGTAGGTTCTCCACAAATTAGGGTTTCAAATTACAGATCAAATTCTGCTTTTCATCACAATAGTATGAAAGGCAACCCTTCTCAGGGTTGCCTGAGAAGGCAACCCAGGGAACATACAATTCACTTTTTAAAAAATCCTCTTATAACCATTTAATTGTACACTTAAAATGGAGTGAAGACATGATACGTAAATTACAATTTAAAAAAATTTTTAAAAATCCTCTTAAATGTTTATGGCATTTATAATCTTGAATAGCAATTTGTGATTTTCATTTTCATTTAATTTGGAAAATGTGTATTGTATATATAATTGTACCAAAATATTTTTCAGGTGTATAAAGCATTCACTTAATCATTTCAGCAAACAGGCTTTAAGGACTTTCTGGAGCCCGGGACGACTCTAGTGCTGGGAGTTGGGCATAGAATGCTGAGGAAGACATGGTACCTGCCCTCAAGCAGTTCACAGGCTTGGGGGAAGAGAGAAGTGCATAAAAACATCCTGCTGATACCTGTGGGACAAGAATCTTTACAGACAAACAGTAACTGTGTTTAAGATCCAGAAGAGCTACACATTCCCCAGAGCCAGACATACTTCCATGAGGAGCTGTCTCTCAAGTGAAGAACAGAAGGTAATTTGACAAGAGGAACAAGAGTTTTTCAGACAATGGAAATTGTCTAAGTCTTACATCATCCTTAGACTCTAAGAAACCACGGCATGAAAAGAAGAAAAAGTTCAGGAATTAGAAAGGTCGGTAAGTACAGAGTAAAGAGGGGGAAGGCTTGATTTTTTTATACTAAGAAGCTGAGACTTTATTCTCAAAAGGATGGGCAGACACTAACGGGTTTCCCACTGAAGATGAAGCTTGCAGATTTACGTTGACCAGACAGCCTTCATGTTCCCCTCAGCTTGAACGAACTTTAGACTGGCTTCTTCCTGACCACAGGCCTCTGATCTCCTGTTTCTGAGAGTTTTTACCTTAGCAAACTTTCAATTGTAAGGTTTTTTTTTTTCTGTCCCCATTGAGATATAAGTCTTCTCCCAGCCTCTTATCAGTTTTACAACCCAGAAATGTCTTTCTCAAAGAGCTGGGAGCCATCATTTTGAAATGTAAACATCATGAGAGATAAGGCCCCTATCTTCCAGGCTCTGTGGGAGGGTAGGAACCTACCGATTATTGGTAATAAGAGACAATCAGCAAATGCAGATGGCCTAATAACGTTAACCAACTTCCCCTCCAGCACTTGTCCACTAGCTCACCCCAGTGCTAAAATATCTACGACCTCTTTCTTTGACAAAATTTTAGAAAAATCCCTGGAAGCAGTATGGTAGCCAAACTGATGGAGATAAGGCGAGCGGCTGGAGCATGAATGAAGAGGCTACTGCTGTAAGTGAGATGAGCACTGTGACGTCTGGAATAGAGGAGTGGCTGGAAAGATAAGAAGGGAGAGGCATGTGAGAGAGATATGAAGACCAAAGAATCAGCTCCTCCAGGATCAACTGCATGGTGAGAGGGAAAAGGAGCAAGAGTGACTCTCAGTCATTTTGCGCCTGACCCCAGGGTAGACTTGTGGCCTGCTGAGCTGGAAAGGGTGCAAGAGAGCAAAGGGGCAGCAGAGACAGAGCCTGTGAACATAATGTAAAATTAAGTGGACAGAGGGTTTCTGAGTTAGAATGTGTTACACACAGCACTGGGGAAAGAGTACTCTGAAGGCTGGAGAACAAAGAGCAGAGGAAGAACTGGGAGCGGGAGCACCAGGACCCCCCAGGCATCCAAAGCTCAGGCCACAACCGCTCACGAGTGAGTCGGTAACAGATCCTTTCCCTCTTTCTAAATCATCAGCCCGTAGGACGTGACAGATGAAAAAGCAGAAGTGAGAAAGAAAAGCCCAGAAAGAAAAGATGTTAAAGTGTAGTTTTCTGAACAAAGATGAAAGGAATAAGATGGAGAATGTGACACAATCACGGATACTGCTGTAACTGCTTTAGCTTTACTTTTTCTGATTTCCGATGCCTGCGCTTTACGTATTACCAGTGGTAACCCGGGAGAAGGTATGGGCAGAAGGCCCACATGTCTCTCTCATCTAATACATGTTAATAGCAGGAACCAAAGGCCCAGATCAAACAGTGCTATGAAATGCCATCCTCTTCTAAGTTAATACCAACAATGATGTCAATGTGTACTTTGATGGAGGGAATTCCATTTCAAAGAAGATCTCTAATGTCACCTGCAATGAAATTCTAGTACAACAAAATGACTTATTTAATTTCTTGGAGTTTATTTCTAGTGTTAAACATGATAGAAGTTTTAACTGTGAGGTCCTAGCATGCACTTGATGATAGGCATTAGGAAACAATGTAATCTTTTTTTCCAAGTACATCCACCAGGAAATAAATATTTATAAAATTCTTAGATAAAGGGAAGAACCACTACAGATAATTTACTGACAGTGCTCAAGTACTTGGGAGAAAGAGAACGAACACTTGACTGTGACGTTGGAATCTTGGCTACATGGCCGGGCCAGCCAAATAAATGTGAAATTCGAGATGAAATATAAAATGTCCAAAAGCAAACGTTCATAACTGTACCCAAAACATAGTTTTGGTATGGTTTTGGAAATGACAATTAGAGACGCTGGTCCAAATCTCTTTCAGGATTTAAGCATCATACTGTCCGCCAACTGAATGGTGATGGGCAAGGTCACCAACAAATAGATGCTGGGACACATTCAGTCACGCAGCCCTGTATTTCTGAGTTGATTGGATACATGTGGAGAACTAACGACAGAAAGATTTCCTAAAATCAGCTGAAGGGGCCCCAAGTCTCTTTCTGGAAGCAAAATGAGTGAACAAATTAAACACAGACAGCTGCCACATGGAGATGTGAAATAGGGCAGTCTCGAGCAAACACACCCCTGGCACATGACAACCTGGGACGTCTCTAATTCTGCTTATAGGTGACTCCAGGAGAGTGGCAGTGGACCAGGGATTCAGGAAACCCATCGGATATTAAGGAAGAGTGCTTTCTACCAGTACGAAGTAGGAAAGGCCTGAAGATCTTATCCATGTAACTAAAATTGCATAAAACTGTGTGTTGATCTGCACAGAGGTTATTCTCAGACTAGCTCACATTTCTGTTCTTGGCTCTGTCTAGTTCAATATCATTACCAATAAATTGGATGAATATATAAGAAATATCCATCCTGCTGAGAGTCAAACTCTGAAGTTTTCTCCACTGGCTATATATAGTGTTAGGCTAGAAATATTAATAACAGCCTGAAATTTAGATTGCCTTGCATTTAGGTATCTACTTTTAATCACTCAAATTCCAAATGGAGCATATTTGGCTTGGCTGATAATGTATGACAAAAAAAACTTTTCAGAAAGGGCCAGAAATCATATTTTAGGTTTCCATTTTACTTTGCTAATTCAGATACTCCTGAATAAAGTAATGAACTTATATTCCAGTTCCATGAATTTGGAATAGTAAGGAGGTCAGGTCAAAAGACACAAAGAGAAAAGCCTGGATGCTAGCACTCATTTGAGCTGAATCTCCAGTACCTAGAATGGTGCTGTATATACAGAAGGTGTTCAACAGATGATGGGTAAATGAAGAGACGAGTGAATGGACTCAAGGATTTTGGTATGTGGGTGGTTCTTTTCTAGCCTTAGTTCAAAAATCAGGTTCTGAGTTACACAGTCAAGACTGTGCTTTCAGAACAGAAGTGCCCCACCCAGATCCATGTTGGGACTGAGGCACTCACCCCCCTTACTCCCCAGCTGCTGACAGCTCACAACTGAGTCCCCCTCCAGGAAGGAAGCTACCTCACTCAAGGTTTGTCCCCTCCCAAGGGACAGCCTGACCTGTATCCAATAACCCTTGTCTCAACTGGGACAACTCTAAATGTCTGTCCCAGATCCAAAGGTCCCCGTGGGAGTCCTCTGCTGAGACTACATCCAAGCTCAACTTCTCCCTCTGCCTAGTCCTACTTTCCTTGCCCTGCGTGGCTACAGCTCCCTCTGGGAGCTCAATAAAATTCTGGGACACAAAACTCAGTCTCAGTCTGTTTCCCAGGAAACCCAACTGAGAACAAGAACTATGATCCCAAATTCTTTTAAATAACACATTTCTATAAGTGCATAGCTTTGTTTTTATAAAGAAAAGTAGGTTGTGTACTAAAAAATATATTGGATTGAAAGAGAAAAGATATCATTTCTTGTTAAAATCCTGCTCCTTTGCAGCAATGTAACCCTATGTGAGACAATCTTTCTAAGCGTCCTTGTGATAATGTGGCCAGTGTACATACAACAGGCCTCCATAAACTATGAGGCATTATGTAAATATCGGATGTTAGTATTATTAAATATAATGGTCATGACCGCGGTGACTGACAATGCACTATTCACTCATTAACAAGATAAATAAAAAGAAATAATTTTATACACGGATCTTAGAAGAAAGTCTTCAAAAGGAAACCTAACTACCATCTGAGCTTACATCCTAGAGTTGTTAAACTGGAACTAGGCTGGTCTGTAATTGGCCATTATTTTGAGAGAGAGAGAGAGAAAGAGAGAGAGAGAGAATGAGAATGAATGAATATTACATGAAATAAACCAATGAAAAGGAAAAATATTCTTTTGGGTAGAGACTTAGGATGTACCTGAAGTTGATGGCTTTTATTACCAAAGGCTTAACAGTGAAGGTAAAGCTTTAACAAGGAAGGAAGGATCGAATATCATCATCAATACTTTAGGCCCATTTCCTTGTCTGAGACCTAATATTATTAACTTCTAATAAAGCACAGCTCCGGAGCACATCTTATTTTCTTATAAACAAAGCAAGGCTTTGGGTCATAAATAGAATTAGATAAGAAACAAATTTATATTAATAATAATATCATCTTTCAGCCCAATATTCCCCTGGCTTTGGAGTCCTTCGAAATTGGAAAGACAGAGAGTATACTCATCTGTTAACCAAGACCCCCAGAAACTGGCAGGTCAGGTTCTATGCCCTTATGAAAAGCCAATGTATTCAATGACCCATTTCCAAAGTGCTGCTCAGCAATTCCACCCGGGGCCCCTCATTGTCTCAACCTTCAAATTGACTATGTGAAACTTTCTCCTCTTTTCCATAACACCAATACCCTCCTTTCCCTATTTTCAGTTAGTAGGCTTGCTTCGTATTTCACTGAGACAATAAAGCTAATCAGAATAGAACTTCTGCTTCTCCCTAGTACCGAATCCCACCATCTACCTGTATCTGTACCCACTCCTCTGCCACCCCTCTCTGTGCTCAGGAGGACCTGCCTGATCCCTGCCCACACCCCTCCACTGCTCTGCCCACCCTAACCCTAACCCTAACCCTCACCACCTGCTCAAAAACACTGCTCTTGCAGCTGGGCTTCTTCCTCCTGAATTTGGTTCTCCCCCTCTAGGGGACTGTTCTCATTAGCATACACACCTGCTGTACTATTTTACAAATTAGAAAAAAAAATCTTTCTTCGATTCTACATCCTTTTCCAGCCACTATCCCATCTCTCTTCTCCCTTTTATGAAGACCTCAAGGAGCAATCTCTGCTAAAGTACTTCATTTGCCCCCATTTACCTTTTTCATCCCACAGCCTCTTGTGGTGAGGCCACCGGTAACCACCCCTTTACCCAAATCCAACTACCAATTCCTAGCATGCATCTTACGCAACCCCTATAGAACATCTGACAGTTATGCTCCTTCTTTTATGACACCTTTTTTCTTCCCTTGGTTTCCAATGAACACCTTTTTTCTTCTCCTGTGGTTCTCCTAGCTCACTGCGGGCCTCTTCTCGGTCTCCTTTGCTGAATCCTCTACATCTTCCCTACTTCTGTTTACCAAGCTGCTGAGGTCAAAACCTCAGAGGCGATCTTGAATCATTTTGCACTCTGCGACAGTACAGCTAATCCACCATCTCATCCTACCGGCATTGCCTTCAAAATGTATTCAGAATCCAACTACTTCTCTCCAGCTCTACTCCTTTGCCTCCCTCACTCCTATCGACTATCGCTTGGAATATCATATTAGCCTTGCATCTGCTTCCCTATTCCCACTTTTGCAACCTCATAGTCAATTCTCCTCTCGGCAGCCAGATTTATTCAGAATAAATCTAGGCAAGTTATGGTCCTTCTCAAATAGTCCCAGCACCTTCTCATCACACTCTGAATAAAATTCAAAGCCCTCTCCATGGCCCACAAACCCCTCCATGTGCTGACCTTTTGCCACCACTTGAAAATCACTTCCTAACCCTTTCCATCCAACTAACCGGGTTCCAGCCATGTGGACTTTCTTGCTGTTCATTAAGTACACCAAGGATGCTTGGCCTAAGCACTTGCTCTTCCCTCCGCCTGGGGATACTCTTCCTCCAGAAATCCACATGTGCATGCACTCTTTGCTTCCGGGTCTCTGCTTATATGTCACTGCTTCAGAACGTCTCTCCCTGATCACCTTACCAAAAACAGGATCCTTTGTCACTCTCCTGCTTTATTTTCCTTCATAGCACTTGCTGCCATATTACACCGTTTTTTCATTAGTCTGTCTCTCCAACTGGAATATAAGCTCTATGAGGGCAGGTACTTTTCAGTATCACTTGAAATACTATTAGAAATATGGTAGTCAGTCAATAAACATTTGTTAAATTTATGAATGGATGGTTTATTTGGGGTTGGAGGGAGATCCAAAGCCAGAAACTTGTCCAACAAACCAGAGTATGATAAATTAAGGTAAAGTCAGCTGAAATGTGAAAAGGCATTTGAAATGGTATTGTGAAATATTGAAATATAAATTTTTACTTATGCCATTAAAGATACTATATAAGAAAATAAGAAGTACTACTTGGAGGAAAGAGAAAGCATAGTGATTAAATAAATATTCAACATGCCATCCCATTAGACAGTTTCCTTAAGTTTTCTGTGCCTCACTTGCTTTATGTGCAACAATACTACCTATCACCCAGGGATGCTGGGAGAATTAAATTGCACAATACATGTAGAAAAGTGAAGGCTTTCCCCAGCTCACAATAGTACAATACATGTTAACCATTTTTATTATTATCATTATATTTTAATAAAATAAATAGAAGATATAAACAAAAGATAGCGAAAACAATAAAAAAAACTAAACGTGAAACTCTGGTAAACGCCAATCTGTGAAAATAGGAATAAATGTAAACTCGCTCGCAAAAGGAAGGAGGAGGATGCCCTTCAGAGGACAAACCGACGTCATTTAACTCCTCAGACAGATTTCAAATTGGAAAGCCTACCTCCAGCAAACAGAGGCCTAATCGCTACTGAACAGCCCTGTTGTCAACTTGTTAAATGAGGGGGAAAGATTCAATTTTAGATGAAGCAATCGATAGGAAAAAGAAAAAAATCAGTGTTTTTAGCAAACTCATGAAGCAAAATGCACTTACACGATTTTTTAATGCTTGTACTTAATTATGAGTGATATTGGAGCTTTAGAAACTTTACTAAGGAAACATGTCAGAGAAAAAATTTTAAATCTATGTAACTTCTATAAAAACTAAACATTTATTATAATATAATATGCTCTTCCTAGTTTAACCACTGCATTTGGCAGATAAGGAAACTGAAGCCTGAGGAAGACAAATGCATTACCCAAGGTCACACAGCTAATTAGTGGTCAGACTGGCTGTTCCCCTTTTTGCTTATATATTTTATCTCTTCCTTTCACTATTTAAATGATGTTTGCTAGGAAAATAGGTATATGGCGTTTCCATAGCCCTATCATAATCCTTTTCACATGAGAAAAAAAGCTCCAGAAAATCAGGGACTAATTGGGTTATTTTTTTTTCGAACCCTGGTTTGCTCACTGTAAAGACTTAATAAATGTGCACTGAATAAATGATATTGCAATATTGGATGTTCTAGTTTCACCTTTCAATGACTAGCGTTTAGCATGGTATCTGGCATACAACTGATGCAAATGTGTAGTTATTGAAAACATAAATGCATAATTGGTTGAATGGCTCTACCATTTTGGCATGTTTATCAAATTCAGTTGAGGTCAATTGAGGTCAAATATGCAAACTGGAAAGAATGACAAATTCAGTGATCCACCTCTTCTTTTGAAAGTGGGTTAGACTTAGTGACTCAGTCCTAAAGAATAGAGTGAGTAAGGGAAAAAAAATAGTAACTTTTTAGTGGAGGAACATGGCAAATACTACTTTAACCAAGTGATCAGGTTAATATTAGCAGGGATGTCATGTGGATATTGGAAAGTCCTGACACGATGGGACTAGAAGGGTACTCCACCTAGGCAGTAGTCTAAGAACCCATAACTCCAGTGTAATTATGAGTAAAACAACAGACAGAGCCAGACTGGAGGGTATTCTATAGAACACCTGATCAGTATTCCTCCAGAACATGAGTCAAAAAAAAAAAATTTGTTTTTAAAGGAAAGGCTAAGAAACTACCACAGACCAAAGAGATTGGGGAGACATGCCAACTCAATGCAATGTGGTGTCCTAAATTAGATCCTGGAATAGAAAGTCCAAGAGTTTAGTTGCTAGTAATGTAGCAATATCAGTTTCTTTGACAAATGTACCAGGGTAATATAAAGTATGTAACAATGAGGAAAAATGAGTGAGGGGTATACAGTAACTCTCTGTAGTATCTTTGTAACTTTTTATAAATCTAAAATCACTCCAAATTAACAAGTTTATTGAAAAAGAAATTCAGTGATGGATAACATGATGCACTTAAGAGAATGTATGAGGACATAAGGAAGAAAATTTGCAGATACCTGGTCAGATCATCAAATATGGGCATGCAGTGTTTACATGCTTCCTAGATTTAAGAATCTTGTCATCACAGTGGACTTTTATACTGACAGACACAATAAAAGCAAATTGAATGATTATTTACATGTTCTTCCCATAATCTTTCTGTGATATTTATCAGTATTTTCAGTTCTACTTTTGAAGGTGAGAAATGACTTTGGAAGGCGGCAGTATGTGCAGTTTGAAGTGAGCTGCCTCAAGCCAGGAAGAGCTCTGCATAGAGAAGTCGGCCCCTACTGAGTCTGGCTTTAAGGACCTCCAGACTGATGGGCAGTATGACAGTAGGGCCTGTCTAACAACAGCAGTCCACGACAATCATGGCTATCAGTTTTGGATAGCATGCTAATATGCCAGATTTCACACTAGGGGTTTCATATGTGAGATTACGTTTAACCCTCAGCACTGTATGAGGTTGCAATTATATTCTCATTTTAGAGATGAGAAATTTGATCATCAGAGAAATTACTTTGTCAAGGTTGCAAATGAGATTCAAACACAAGCACTTCTGACTTTTCTACTAAATCCCTAAACAAGGAAATTCCATTAGGGCAAATGCCTAACTAAATACCTAATTCGGGTACAATCCTATATCATTAGTTTTAACCAACATACTGAGATATTTTACATTATTTGTTATATATATATCCAGATAATGTCCATTATACTGAGATCATGTGTATAAAAGCATTGTTTAATACCATATCTGATATACAACTCATGTTAGCTCCCTCTGTCTTTACAGACTACCTCTGTACCAATTGAAATTGGCTCCAAACTGGTTTTTGCTTTTTGTGTTTAAGACCCAAGATTCATGTGAATTATTGTGGCAATTCAAAAGTGCAGAGTAATCTAGTGTCAAAAGTAAAGTTTAACCAATTTACATGAGATAAAAAGGTATGAACATCAAGTTATTCTAGACAAATATATCAAATATATATATACACACACATCATATGTCAATGAATCTCTTCTGGGGTTAGAAATATACCATATTTTCCATAACTGATTATGCTTTGCCTAGATCATATGATTACATTCTTTATTAAGGACCCATTTATATACTTCATTCAATTCATGGGAGTGATTTTCTTCTGTCATTACTATAGATTTGCTGTAAGATTTTTCTTTAATATGACCACCTTCTCTTTACCTTCTACCTCTGAAGTTGAACAGACTATCCTCTCTTGCAAATCATAACCATTATCTTTCAGATTGGTAAATCATATCCAGCGAGGAAGACTCTAGGTGTTTTAAGTTTGAAATTTACCAGAAAGAACTGAGGTTGGAACTGTCAAGGACTAACTCTTTCCATGCTATTATTTTAGGGGGATTGCCCCCAGGTAAGATGGGGCTAAATGGAAGAGAGGTGGGAAGGATTGGAAATAGTAACAGTCATCTTTCTCTATGCCAAAGTAAGCAAAGCAATGAAAAGGGCTGCATCCTCTGTTACCAGGGAGCCCTGCATTGCAGATGGAAGCAGGGCTTTGTGAGACAACAAACACCTGAGCTTATAATCTAATACGAACAATGTTCAAGACACATGAACAAGATTCTACTAAACAGTGATGGCAAATAGCTACACGCTGCCTGAATAAATCACTTGGTGTAACACCAAGAAAGTAAACTAATTTTTTTTTAAATCCAGAAACAACACTCTCCTGCTCTAGTCCAGACTTTGGCCACTGATAATAAATGAATGACCTAAGAGGACTCACTGCCTTTGTTCTTCTGGGATGCAGGTCAGAGTACATTCCGGGAGTCCCTTTTACCTCTATCTTGGTATGTTCTATGAATTGCATTTAATTAATGCTTCTGAAATAACAATCAGTTTTGGCATGTGCATCACACGTGGGCTTGAACTGGTTTTTGCCTTTGTATTCAGTTTGAGCTCCGTCAGCCTTCCCATGAATCTGTAGTCACTTGCAAGTTGGAGCCAGGCAAAGAGTGAAGGTGAGTAAGAGCAAACCCAGAACCTCAGAGGACAAACTTCCCTGAAAAACCACAGGTTGGAAGCATCTTCACCATAAAGTAAAAGTAGAATGATTGAGTTGGTCACTTTTACTTCCAATGAATATATTATTTTCTTCAAACCCAAATCTCTGGAATGGGTCTTTAAATCTTTAAAATAACTCCTTTATCCCTTCTTTGAGAGTTTCTTTGTTTGGGGCCCCAAAGATACTACTGAATTTATGACTCACGCTCATGCTAAGTTACTTATCCTAATTTAAGAAGTTTCTTCACATAGAAGTTTTATCACATAAGATATGACGAGTTAAGCACTTGCCAGAAAATGTCATCTTCTTGTGAAAACTCAAACCACAATTACCTCTGGCAGTAGTGGATGGATAATGCCAAGGAAAGATAGAACAGATAACTGAAAGCCACAGATAAGCCTCAAATCTCATCTCAGCGAAAAATTTCAAATGCGTCCCCACTCCAAACTGACTTCCTTCTGAGTTGACGGTAAGCTGCAAAATATTACTTTAGACCTGTTATCGTTTTTATTTTTTATTCTAAGAGCTGTAAGCTATTTGTTTGAAACAAGAAAGAATATAAAACACTGTTCTTTGTAATTAGTAGCCTCTAGAAGTCAATTTAGTTTACATTGCAGCCACATGTTCCATGGCAAATATATATCCATCGCTCTATGGGTTAAATTAGATTTGTGCTAGTCTGTCATTTACAAGCTCATTTATATTAGAAAACAAAATGTGCCGTTTACAGAGGGAAGAAATGCAGAGGTTCGGGGAATTGCTCCTCCAGCTCAGACTTTCCTGCCAAAGGAAGTGAGAGTGAAGGACAGATGTGAGAAACTAAACGGTATTGATGTCCAAGGAAAACCATGCAGAGAGCTCAGGAAGCTGAAGCAGCAGAGAGAACTGAGAAAGGAGGAATTTCATGTAGAACCATCTGGGAGGTTCAATGATTGGGCTACCAGGGAAATGGGTCCTTGCTTGCTGCCAGCTCCCAGTCCTAGAAGCCCCTGCACTCACCCTGGGACTTCCCTTGGATTTCAGGATTTCTATCCACTAAGGCTCACTCCAGATCACAGTCTTGGAAATCAGAGCTCAAGTGACCATCCCAGGAAGGCTTTCCTATACCGATCCTGCCAGTTTTAACTATTGCCTCCTCTGCCCCTCTAGGCAGGTCCACACTTGGAGACCATTTTAGGTTTGGGTTCATAAATCTTTGGCTCTATATAAAACTCTGCTTTTCTATCGGCATCCTTGCCTGTTTCCTTGGACACTGGTCTTCCTCAACCTCTCTGACTTTATTGCACTTGACTGTTGGCCTCAAAATTATGAAGGAGCCCAGAACGCTGATCCCTAACTCACCCATGGCCTTAACTTCTGGCCTCTTTTACCCAAATACCTCATATTTTATGATACAGACAGAGATCTGAAATAGTGATCAGAATGTCAAAAGTGCCCAGTAAATATTGATTGACAAGGTAAACTAACATTTAGCTCTGTATTCAAAGAAGCATGTGGAAAATATAAACATTGAGGAGTAATTCATATGCTGACTCAATTTCAGATTTCAGAAACAATGGCTCCTCATCATCAATGAATCGCTTTATCATCACAACACTCTGTATCCTGTGGGCCTTTCTCTGACATCATGAAATGGCACAATACCTAGAAGTGCCGGATGTGCCTTCATGGGTAACTCGGCCACGCCTACATGGAGGGTGAGAACGCTATTTGATAATGCAGGCTCCAGGAACAGACCTGTGTGATCTCAATGTTATTATACCATGTTGTATCACCAACCTTTTGCTTTTCTCATTATAGGCAAGACTGAGACTAAAGCGGTGAATAAGCCAAGAGATCCGGACTTGGCATGCACAGGATTCTTTTCATCCGCTGCTTTCCTTTTCCAGTTCCATTTTCTTTAGCCCATATATTATCACTTACAGTTTGCACATTCCCTAGTTAGAGATATGCTTCTCTTCACTTTTCTAACCATGATGTTCAGGCACAAGGACTAATGAATCTACCCATCAAACCAGGGAGGACTGAAAAGCTGGAGATGGGCTGATCACATGAAATCAATTAGGCACTTCCAACTTACAAGCTTCCCGGAGCTTCTCCTTGTCATAGTGGAATCCTTCATAGTCTTGTAAACTGATTTTGTTCACTCGGATCCTCAGGCGATCTGGGACAGACTGGGGACTGCAAAACAAGAACCGAGAGGTCAGATACAAACGAGAGAGCAGAATGGGTAGTCGTGCACCTGGAGGGACTGGGGAAATGTAGTCTCTGCATGTTTAGACGAAAAAATTCACATTCAAACCAGAATTGTGGATTCTTTACCAGAATACAACAATTATCAGGAGAACACTTCTAGAATTTAGCTAAGAATATGGAAATAAGCAGAAAGAGGCTATGGAGACCATTTTCGTATCCTATTCGCTATTAACTTATTAAAATTTTTAATAAGATCATGTGTTTAGTTATATAATAAATTTGACACAGCTAATCTAAAATAGTGAGACGTGCCCTGGAGCTGTAAACACCCACAGGCAAATACGCCCATAACAGTCAAACACAGTTGCTGGCAGCCTGACCCTCAGAAGAGACAATAAAACGGTGAAAAAGCAGATTAAGAATCCAGAAAGCACAGGACTGAGTCGAAGTAGCTCCACACACCTCAAAGTCTCTGAGAGCACCTCTCAGTCAAAGCGTATCACAATAAATGTTGCCTGTGATGGTGCCTCTGAGCACCCCAAAATGAAGAAAAAATTTTAAACATGTACAGTGTACTTACTTTAGGAAGATAATAAAGTGTGTGACTCATTTTGAAAGAATTCAGTCCACATTGGCTTAGGACACATGCTAAAACAATTAAAGATCGTCACACCATGAGCAAGCATCATGCTCACCCTCAGAATGTCTATAACTAGACTCCTTGGATTTTTTTAAGTAATATTTTCAAAATAGTTGAATGTTGGGCATGAGTTGAGTGAAATAATTTAGTTTTCATCACCACCACTATGGACCAATACATTTCTTCAATATATTAATATAACACAATCCTTACTTGTCCTTGAATACTATCTTAGATTCTTTAGTTGAGAGAATTTTCTCAAAAAGAGGCTTACTTCTGATTTTTTATATTAAATGGTGATATAAGTCACCACTGACTAAAGTAGAAAGAATAACACTACTCTTCAATGCATTTTACAAGGGAGGGAGGATAAGAAAAGAAAGGAAAGAGAGGCAGAAAAAGGAAAGAAAGAAAGAAAGAAAGAAAGAAAGAAAGAAAGAAAGAAAGAAAGAAAGAAAGAAAGAAAGAAAGAAAGAAAGAAAGAAAGAGGAAAGAAGGGAGGAAGGAAGGAGAAAAGGAAGGAAAGAGAAAAGGAAGGAAAGAAGGGAGGAGTGGAGGGAGAGAAGAAGGTGGGGAGGGAGGAAGAAGAAAGAAAAGAATGGAATGAAGGCAGGAGTAGTGCTTTTACAACACTAGTCAGGACACCTCTCCCGACCTCCTCAAACACACAGACATAGGCACCCTCCCATTTAATTTTATTGCAACTCTGGAGGAGGGAATGAAAAAAAATTTAATCTCATTCTCTTATCTAAAACCTCATTTTAGGGCAAAGTATAGTACCTCCCTCCATATGGACTCCCACTCTACTCACCCAAAATAACACATACATATCCAGCTATAATACATATGTGCACACCCACACACGGTGTTCTCTCTCTCACACACACACTAACACACACACATGCAGATTTAAACTGTGACTATTTTAAAATGTAGAGATAAGTACATAAATTCTAAAGAGAGATGGTAGACAGGTAAAAATGTCTGAGGTTCAGTAGATTAAAACCAAGCCATTACAAAAGCCACACAGATGGATATTTGGGGGAGAAAGTTGAGGAGACAGATTCAGTAGCTGCACTGATCCATCACTGGAAGTGTGTTTGTTGGGTGTCTATTTTATTAGCATTGTGCTAGACACTGAAGAGACACTGATGAATACGGCTGACGTGAGTACGTAAGTTGTGATGGGAAATATAGACAGCACACTATTTGTAGATACAGACACTCAATTGGTAGAACAGACCTTAAATATCATGCATATCCACACCATCATTTACAGATAGGGAAACTGAGGTTCAGAAAGGTGAAGCGATTTCAAGGTCACATAGCTACTAAGTGGCAGAGCTGAAAGCAGAGTCTTGGACACTTTACTCATCAGTTTCATGCTCTTTGTACAATGATCCTCTGAGGAGTTCAGATTCTCTGGTCAATAAATACCAAGAATCCCATTGATTTGACAGCAAATCTATAAAGTACAGATTAGCAGAGTCTAGTGATCTCTATGTGGTGCTCAGATTCTCTGCCAATAAGCACTCATCAAGAGGATAGTTAACGAAACAACAGGACACCAGGCAGATATTACAAATGAGTGTGCAGATCTGTATTTAGTTAGAGGAAAGTCTGGACACAACATATTATTAAGTGAAAAAAAGCCATGGAAAATTATATACTGTGTAAGCTCTTTCATGTAAATTGTGGAATTGAGGAGTATGTATACGAAAGGAAGTGTCTGAAGAAACGTTCAACAGGCTGTTCCAAGTGGTTATCTCTACGTGGTGGAATTTGGGGATTATTTCACATTGAGTATCATCATTTTTAAACAAATAATATAATTATTTTAGAAGTATGTCAACATATAAGTAAATGATAACTCAGGAAAACAGTAAAAATAAGGATTGTAGCAGAGCATTAGGTATTAGATGAGAGTAGGGAGGAAAGAATTTAAGTGAGTGACAGAGTGAGCATAGAAGGTTCATACCAAATCTTTACCCCCAAATTAAGGGGGTCTGATCTGCTATTTATTTCCAAGTTCACTCAAGTGATCGGCAAATATCATAATTAGCAAATATTTGCCTGCAAACATAGCAGATAAAAGGGATGCTGGCAGCTTAGAATGCGGTGGCCCAGCATGCTCTGTCATGGGAGAAGGCAGTGGGGGTTGAATGAGCTCCACCTAAACCATTTTTTGAGATACCCTTAGATCTAACAGCAGTGGGCTCTAGTCTTCTTCACTGGACCTCACCACAGCGGCTGTTGCCAAGTGGGAAATAAGATTTGGAGACTGACTGCCAACCAGTCCCTACATGTCTCCCCCATGCAGCTCCCCTGACTTTGGGCTGGTAGCCAGTGTGTAACACCTTTCCCAAAGTGCATCCGTGCCTGCTCCCTGTCCGCACACTTCTACCTCCCAGGTTGTCACCTATGCCCTCTGACTCCAACATGCACGCTGGCCTTCCACCAATCTTTCTGACTTGAGGGGCACACCACGGACATACACAGGAACTATCATTTGGGTAGAACTTTACAGATCCCAAATGAATCCACCTATTGTCTCACTTCATCTCCAGAATGACCAGATAAGCAAGACAGAAGAAAATGAAGACTCTCACTAACCACCACTTAACACTCTCTCCCGTCTGCCTGCCTGCATATTCACTCTCTTGCTCTCAGCTCCCACCTTCTCCCAACAACCTACAATACTTCCCACTTTCCCACCTGCAGAAGCTTGCTTAAACCCCGTCTTCCGACTAGGGAATCTGGTGTTTCGTCACCTATCAAATGTTGTCCCAGCTGAGGCCCATTAGCAAATTTGAGGGCATATAGGGTCCATGATGGGAAACATTTTTGAATGATTCTCAACCCTGGTGTAAACAGCAGGCAGGGGAGACGACACAGCAAAGTGGTGAAGAGCTCAGGCTCAAAGTCAGATTGCATGGATTTGAAGTAATAGTCTTCCAACTACTGTTTCATCAGAAAACTGTGTGTTTCCGTTTCCTCATAGGTAAGGTGGAAATGATGACAGTACTCACCCCACAGGCAAGTTATGAGCATAAAATGAGTCAATACGAATGATGTGCTTAGAAAAATTTCTGGCATATTATCAGTGCTCAACAGACATTAGCTATTATCACTATAATGATTATTCTAAAAATTGCTCCCCTAGATAAGGTTTTGCTTAACAAACAATAGCATCTGCTGCTGCCAGATACTGAAAGAAGTTTACAGCACATACAAAGACCTCCCTAGACATTTCTGACAAATTGCTGGGCTTCCTAGGCAGGGAAATTGCCGAGCTCGGATTGCAGCGTGACATTTTACACTCCTGGATCTTCTCCCACCTGGTCTTTGACAAGGCCAACTAATAACATGAAAACAGACAGCTGGAACATGGGGAGAACAATGCACAGAGATCAGATGAAAGCCAAGTAATTCAATTTTGTCCCTTTATGTCAAAATATATTAGTGTCCTATTAGTGGCTGACTAAAGGTGGAGGATGACAAAGCTGTTCCTTGGAGTCTGGGGAATAGCATTGCCATTAGTTTTCTAAAATTAAATTTTGCCAAGGAAGTTAGTAGAGCATAGAAGAGACCAACAACCGGGGTAAAAATAAATTTGCCTCCCTGCCAACGTCTACCCCAAGCTACTCCCATGCTGACTTAGGCTCCACAGCGGGGGTTCTAATCCTGGCTTCCGTGGAGCCTCTCAAGCTTCCTGGAAGGGATTCAGCCATCTGTGAACTCCGTTTCACACAGGGGAGGGGTAGCGACCTCAACCTGTCATCTTTGCACTAATTTCCTCTGCAACAGTGCGATTGAGATCCTTATGCAGAATGGAAGTTCATGGCTCTGGACTGAACTCTCAAAAGTCTCCTGTGAATATTTTCTCAAGAATCGTAATAAGAGCACTCTCATTAAGTCACTCAGGTGGGCTTCCAGCAACCTCCAGACCCAGCTTCCCTGATCCACGTTATGCACACCTGCTGCCCTGAGATGTTAGAAGGGAGGAGATGGACATCCCATTAAGACAACTCCCTGAACTCTCACTGCTGTTCAATGGACACTTAATTCCTGCTGTTTTCTACTGTCCGGCAGATGCCATCAATAGCTCTTCAAAAAAAAAAAAATTATTCCCCTGTAGAATTTCAATCTATTAGGGTCAAATTCCTCCCTTATCCCCTCAAACTTCTTCATTCTCTCATTTTCTCTAGTGCACCCCGTTTCTCTCAGCCTGATAGAGGACTCTTCTTATCCAGTCTCACCCAGGCTTAATCTCTCTGTGGATGAAGTGGATGAGTAGGGTGCTTTGGTTCCCCAGGGGCACTTTTAGACCATGTCACATAATTCCTTCTTCTCATTAAAAATATGAATCATCTGGAAGTGATACCCTTTAATATGAATACAATGTACCACAGTGGGTAAAGCAGGATATATAGTCCAAAAAAATCTTAGTTCCAATCTAAACTGTCAATCAATTTGTTTGACCTTGAAAACTCTAAGGTTACCTTGCTTAAAACCATTTCCTGATCTGAAAATGGGACTGATACAGGAATATAGTGAGCACGGAATGAGAAGGTCCGTATAAGGCAGTTAGCACGTTCCTGGCAAATAGTAAGTGTTCAAAAATAATATTGTAGTTGTTGTTACTATTATTAGCACCCTAGTGATTCATCAATTTCCACAAGCCTTATACTTTTTTATTCAGTCCTGGACGATAACATCATAGCGGAAGCCAGAGGTGCAGCTCTAACGAGCAGTCAGGAGACAGCAAACCTCAGCAGGTTGAGCCTCTGTCGACAGGGTTGGGAGACAAGATTCAGAGTAATGCAGCCATCTACAGTCTATTAGATAAGAATGCAAGTGGGGCTGGTGAATGTTTGCAAGGTCTTTTACTTAAAGATATTAAAAATATAAATCCTAATTCATGATGCAGAGAAGATCCTTAAAATTATATAATTATTCCACATTTTATACTTTATAAATATCCTATTTTCATTAACATTTATTAGATGGTTCAGCATAAGACTTGCCCCTTATAACGTTCACTTTGTACACACGTAAATCTTTAAGAAGAAGCATAATTTAACCAGGCATTTGCTACTCATATAGAGAGAGCTGGTTTTCCTTTGTGAGGCATAAGAGCATCACAGCTCTCCCTTTCTCCCTCCGGGCCTGATTTAATAATAAATTGCCTTAACTTCTTTCAGGCAATGCAAATGCAAGATTCTACCTGATCATAAACTAGATATGATAAAGTATGTTTCTAACTAATCTGTAATAGAATTAATTTAAACTGGCCCTCATTTTACGAATAAACTTTCATCAAAATATTAATTTCTAGTGTGAATTCACAGCATGAAAGACTATCTCTTCCTCCTCTTTGCAGCTGCTCCAGCGCCTAGAACAGTGCCTGGTCTGTGATGGTTACAATTAATGTTTTTGAACAAATGAGTAAATGAATGCAAGGAAGTTGAATTCCTCAGGGACTGTACATGGTTCTGAGGACTTATTGCAGTTCGGCATTAGAGCATCTCTGAGCTGCTGTTTAGCAGTTTTTCTCTTGGTGAACCCGAGGCGTAAGTCTGATTTGGTGATCCATTTTGTCCTTTGTCTGGTCTCTGGATCAGGAAGTGTATCCATGCTGGACTGTGCACTCACTTCCCTGTATTTTATCTCTAGTGGGGTCCACACAAATACAAAGAGAGAATAAAGAACATACAAGTGGTAGATGTCGCTACCAAAAAGGTAACAAACCATGTCAAGACTACCTGTTCTTCAATCAAATAACAGTGAACCACAAACATCTATCACCATATCCTTACACCAGCTATAAAGCTGGGCCTTATTTAAATATTATTATGCTCAATGGCTTCCTTTAGCAGCTTCCTATTAAAATTGCTGAAACTTACCCCAAAACATTTTCAAATTGCCACTGACAATAACCTATCCAAAAACGTATGCAAGAAGACCTATTTACATTGAGCACTAAAACCAAATTTAATCAAGGCTTCTGAATAGAGATTTAAAATGAATTTTCAACACCTGCCAAGTTCAGACAGAATCCTAATAACTCAGTCATCTTCTGTCTGGAGGAGGGAACAATGGCTCAGGAACCTGAAATAAATTGTGCAGAAGTTTTTGAATCTCAAGCCAAGGAAAAACCAAAATCACATTAGCAGCAGCCAGTCATGTGCTCCCCCTGCCCAGTATATTTTCCTGGAGAAAAATATCTTTAAAAGTTATTAATTCTTTTTTGATAGAAGTTGAATAAGTCCTCAGTTTCTAAGATATCCATTTATGAGGAGGCTACTATGATATGTCATGATGCACAAATTATTTGAGACAGCTACTCCTCCACAACATCCTATAAGATCATTCAAGCATTATAGAGTTGAGAGGGATCCTATTTAACTCCATCTTTGCTATTCCTTCTGATTCTATACGCCCCTGTGATTGCCTCTTCACACAGCCACTCAGTCTTTGCTTAATCCTCACCTGGGAGTGGGTTAGTCTTGTTCCGCCTGCCCTAAGCATTTGCAAATTCTCCCTGAAGAGTCCAAATCTCCTTCTCCACAGCTTCTGTTTATTGGCCCTTCTACCACCGTTTCAGTGGGCATTGGATTTAACTCATTGAGATAATCAGTCCCAGGGACTAATGGCAAAGGAGTGCAAACTTTAAGCACCAAAGCCCTATACATATCAAAGAAATACATGCCGACTGATGGTTGATAGATTAAAAATAGACAAGTACCAAATATCAAGGAACTTTTATGACATTGGCTGAAACAAAACTTAATTTTTGAATTTTCTGGAGATCTTCAAATGCACATTGTAATTAACATTTTCATGCTTCCATGGAGATGTGTGATAAATGTCTATGCTTTTTGAAATTTATAATGAATGAATATGCAGCAGAGTGGAATCACCATGTGGTTATTATGGATTGTCTTTTCTGCTCAGTGTCATGTTTACGGCATTTAAAGGAGAGGCAAAGATGAAGAATGAACAAGCAGTGGCTTTACTCAGTGACACTGCAAAGCAGCTCCACGAGGATAGCAGTTCCATCATTTTCACTTTAAAGGAAAAGAAACAGACCAGTAACCTTGACTGACAGTTCAAATTCTCCTGACCACCATTTCTTTTTGTGGCATTGGATGTCATCACTGTTACTGGCTCAGTCACACAATTCTGATACTTTGATGTGGAACCACCCCCAAATACATGTCATGTTACAACTTCTGGTTACCAGAGTCACAGATTTATTTTTTAAGTCAAAGACCAATTGCCATAGAACTCAAAGTTTCCTCTCCATAAGACTGCATGAAATCTTCACTTTTTTCTTTCCTTTTATTCATGTGTATTAAATTCTCTTCTCAGTTCTCACCTGAATTCACCCTCCAGTAGCATTCCACAATGTGGTTAACTCCCTGCTCCCTGAAGCTCTTTTCTTTTGGATTTCAGTCCAAAACACTCTTCTGGTCTTCCAACTAAGTTTCCAGAAGCTCCTTCTTTCTCTTCCCTGCAATTCATCCTCTTCTAAATATCTTTCAAATATAATATGTAAGCTTCTTCACCCCTTCCACTAAAGCCCCTACAGACCAAGCTACTACCATCTTGCACCTAGACTAATTGGGCTCCCTACATCCAAAAATTTCACAACACTACACAATTTGAGACGGAAATGTGATCACGACATGATGATTTTGCTCCCCCCATTAAATCATGAGCTCTTTGAGGAGAGGATGCCCAGCTATACCCATCATTACATCTCCCAGAACATATGTTTAATACGAGCCTTTCAACATGTGTTAAACTACTGTTCCCCATACAAACTTCCTAACTGCAATGAGAAAAATTATTTTTCATGACAACTGACTACATTCTTCATCATAGTTACTCACGAGTGATATGTAATGTGCATCATTGGCCAGAAAGGGACCATCCAACAGAATTTCATTCAAAAGAAAGATCTATTCCCATTACTAAAACCCACAAACAAGAAATAATCTCAATGCTCATGCATCATATTATTGCTGTACTACCTTCACATATGGAGTTCAAATCTCTGGCCTGCCCCTGCATATTATGAATGAAGAAGAATTTCTACTTGTGATTGGACACTATCTGCAAATTTAAGTCTCACGAAGGTGGAGTATTCTGCCTGAAATTTGCTAAATTGGCAACTACAGATGACAACCTTCAAGGAAAAAAGTAGGACTTTTAGGGTAGGATTAAGATTTTAAGTTCCTACTTACACTCTTTAGACTCTTTCATGCTTAAAAACTATAAAAGCTGGAAAAATATCCTGATGAAAGGCCAAGGGGAAGCAAATACCATAGTGAATAAGGACAGGTGGGAATTATAGGTAGGGGAGCGTGCATTTTTGTAGTAGAATTCTGCAAATTTAAATTGATGAAATGAAGAACAGTTGGAACAGGAACACGTAGAGAACCCAAGCCCTGTCTTTTATCATAACAGGCCAACGTCATTTCCACTTTAAGAAGAAAATCCATGTAACGGGGGTTTTCTGGTTATTAAAAATGACTAAAGATTCTATCACAAAACTAATATGAACTTTTAGTACGGTAGCCGGCAATAGCACAGAGAATTCTTTTACTGCTTATTGGAGAGAGGACCATTCATCACTATCTCCAATGCAGTATAAAGAGCCACTGGGCTTTTGCCACTGAGACATAACAGGACAGTGTTACTCCTAAGCTATCAAAATGGCTTTAGATCTCATGTGCTCAGGAAGATAGATATTTTCTACTTCAGGTTTCAATTTCTATATATCAAAGGGTGTCTTACGCTTATTTGATATTTAAAGTGCTAAAAATCTTCCCTTGGGTTTGTAGTCATTAACTGTTGTATTATCCTATTCTTATTTGCAACTGATAAACAAATTGACTTTCTTTACTGGAAATGAGTATGGAGAAAGTGTTATCGGTTATGAGGTTTAAAAAGTCTCATTTCACAGAAGAAAAAAACACTTGTGTCCTTTCACACATATCAGGAAGGACACTGGAATTTGCCTCACAACTACTGGTATATTTACTCTAAGCACTTTAACAAATTAAGTGGTGGTATCTGAGTGGGTCTCTGTCTATATATAACACTTAAATAATATTTTTACCAAAAAGCTAGACTATGTGTAATTTAAAAATATTTAAGACTTATTGCATCTACAAACCAACAGAAAAAAATCAAGAATTTATAATTTTTTATAAATAAAAATGTCCAAACAAAGAAGTAACCAAAATTCACGAAGCAATAATGGAGTGAAAATAAATATGACAGGCAGGCACGGCAGCTCCCACCTGTAATCCCAGCACTTGGGAGGCCGAGGCAGGAGGATAGCCTGAGGCCAGGAGTTCAAGGCCAAGTCTGGGTGACATAGCAAGACCATATCTCTACAAAAAAAATTTAAAACTATAAAAAAGAAAAAGAAAATAAAAGAAATATGGCTGTCTTAAGGTAGAGAAATGAGATACCCCAATTAAGGATAGAAAGAATCGAATGCATGAACTACAAGATGTGTTCCTATTGAAAAGCTGCTCTACAAAGTGTGTGGGATCAGATCTGCATTCTTAGGAAAGGGGCTTGGTCAGAAGAAAACTCTGTTTTGTTTTACATAAAGAAAATGAAAAGTAAGGATTGGCCTGACAATAAATGACATTATATAAAAGCCGTTTTATTAAATAGCTTTAGATTTCCACATAAAACATTTTATAAAAGGATCCATATGCCTTCCTAAAATCTGTGTATCAGAGAAAAAAATATTTGCTAAATTGTGTTTTTCTTAATCGGTAGGTAACTAGTATTTTACCGTGATTGTTTTGACTCATTTTTTCTTCTAGCTTGACAATTGCCTGCTAAGGTCCTGAATGCTCAGTGTGGAGCTACACTTGGCTGTGGACAGAGAGATGCTGTCACTGCTCTCACTACCCTGTTCATCAGCCTACAGCTGGTGGGAACCTAAGCACCCTCCGCCAGTAGCTCAGATGTGATATGTTCCCACTAGCCCTGGTTTCCTCATCAGAAATTCAAGAGAAAGAATCCAGAGTCCCCTGAACCTGACCCTGTTTTCTAGCTCCCCCAGTTTAGCCAATTAAGTGGAAACTTTTCACTACCATTCTCTAATTCCTGACCCAGTGACTGAGGGATTTTATAAACTGTTCTTTTTTAAAAAAACAAATTATTGTCTGTGTAAGAATGTATACAATAAAGACGTATTTCCAGAACAGAACTTACAAGAATCACATGAAAATTCTATCAATACAATTACTAATTAACAAAAATAACTTTTGCAAAATTCGATAGTAAAGTTGAGAAAAAGAGTTCCGTAGAATATACTTTTAGGGGTTGACTAATAAACTACTTGGATGATGAAGAAAAAACAAACACAAAATAACTAGATAGATATTTTGGCGTTACCAATACTAAAAGGAAAACAATGAAAGAGAAAAAAGAGGTGGTTTACTGGTAATGTCATAATAGAATGTAAAAACAATTTGGGGTTCTTTTGATTGTCCTATTTCTTTCTCTCTTTTCACTAGCCACATTAAAGTAGATCAAATCTTTACCATAGGCAGTAGGCTAATGTATTCATAAGTCAGGAAGCTTTCCTCCAGGAAACATACATAATTGTTCTACTTTTCCTGGGAAACAAACTGCCATCAGGCTAAATAATACACTATGTCCCAGTTAGAGGATATAAACCACCTCTCTTAAGAGTGATAAATTTTTTAAAATAAATAAAACTACAGGTCTCTGTAACATAAAGCTGAAAAGCTTTGGCCTTTTTGTCCCACTGTTATTCATCCAATGGTACTTTTATTTCAGTCAAATGCCTTAGCTATAACTTTGTAACTGGTTGAATTCATTTTTAGAATTCCACTTTGTGACATAAAATGCAATGATGATTTCTAGGGATTAATTAAATCTAGTACCAACAAGTATTTTCTTTTTATGCTTTTAAAATATACTCTCTTTTCATTTCATGTAAGTGTTTCAGGATGTTATGACAGGACCAGGAAAACTCAATTGAATTGGTATAATTAAATTAAAACTCCTCTACAAATGAAATGCACCTCACAGTTCATTACCACCTCAGCAAAGTGATCCAAACTAAACACACTCCTGGAACACTCAAGACAAACATCTACATTTCTTTGTTATTGGCATGTTCTTCTCACTCTATTTCAGGAGATAATATCAGTTATTATTACAGTACTGAAGTAAACACTAAAATGTCTCTTTCTTTTCTCCCTGAGTACAGTAAATCCACTGACAACATTTCAGTTGTAATGTTCAATCTAAAGATTTTTTGTTTGTTTTTTCGTGAATGGAGAGTCTACTCGTAAATAAGTCTTCTACTCACAAAGACTAACAAAATTATTTATTTCCTTTCCCAGTTACAATCTATATGCATTTCTATAATTTATCTTATTATAATATTGCTTTAGGAATTCAGATTCAGACAAAAATTTAAAGTATATATTGTTCAACCACCTTATTTTACAGAAAACAAATTTGGGTCCAGAGAGATCAACAACCTTACTGGACCTATATACTTAATACTAAAAATAAAAGGGCATGCCCTTCAGCCCTTCTTCTACTCTTTAATCAAAAAGACTTTAAAGAATTAAACAAGCAGTACTCACAAAGTTCAGTCTTCAAACAGTTTGGTGACACAAAAAAGAAAAATAACTGAAATTCAATCAAATGTATCCAGCACGATGTTGTTATGGGATGAATCGTCTGCCCCCAAAATTGATACGTTGAAGTCCTAACTCCTAGTACTTCAGAATGTGACTGTATTTGGAGACAGGTTCTTTAAAGAGGTAATTAAGTTAAAGTGAGATTGTCAGGGAAGACTCTCATCCAATATGATTGGTGTCCTTATAAGAACAGGGAATTTGGACAGGGATGTGTAAAGAAGGAAGACCATATGAAGACACAAGAAGAAGAAAGCCACCTCCAAGCCAGGGAGAGAGGCTTCAGGAGAAACCAACCCTGACGACACCTTGATCTCAGACATGTGTAAATTTCTGTTGTTTAAGTCACCCAGTCTGTAGTACTTTATTATGGCAGCCCTAACAAACTCAGAGAGATGCCTACTAAAAAGATACACTAAGGGAACAAACTCATTTTGTTTTAATCCTACAACTAGTGTTTATAAAAAGAAATATAAAGGAAGAATGAGGGGAATCTAATTTTTCACTTTCCAAAATTCTAAACTGGATTGGAAATCTCTACAGCTTTGATACCCCTGTACTGGATATTTACATCTTAGTTTCCACTTCTTCTTTTAAAGGTCACAGTATGTAGAAAAATCTAGAAAACTGTTGTTATATTTATTGGACATGTTATTTCTAAGGTCAGATTATTTTTATTTTAAATTTTTCTTAAAACTTCATAAATTTTTCTCCCTCCTTTTTTCTGCTCAATACACCTAGAACATGTACTATCCCCAAAACCTTCCTGCAAACTCTCCCCTTTACCCCCAAATCTGACCTCTGCAAGAACCCGCTCATGCCCCCCCACGACACACAAGCCAACAAAACCTGCAGTAAATAAATGTTCGCTCCACTTTTGAAGTGACCTTTTACTAGGGGAAAAGTGCTGAGTCGTAAGACTATTTCTACACTTATGCAGATATGAATAATTCACCTCTAAAAATAAATTTTAAAAGCAACGAGGTATAATTTTAAATTTCGAGGGAGCCGTAAGTGTGCTGTGCCTTTACGTAAGTGCACTGATTGCCGAGCTCCGTGCTGACTGTTGCTGATGCAAGAGCACAGGAGCAGCCCCCCACTGTAGATGTCAGCAAGACGCTTCCTGATAAGCCCACGTCCCAGCCTCAGTTCAAACCCCAGCCCTAACCATTCTAAAAAACTCTCCAAACTACGTAGCTGTGCTAGAACTTATTTTTAACTGGGATTTGCCATTCTGAAATTTTATTATAACAACACTTGAACCACAAACCTATGACACCAAAGAGTCACACTTTTGCATCGCTCAAAATTGAACTTTGCTATTATTCATAGCTAACTCTTCTTTAAAAGTTTACATAATATAATTTTATTAAAATGCATAAATCGTTTGGGAGGCCACGGTGAGAGGATTGCTTGAGGCCAGGAGTTGGAGACGAGCCTGGGGAATATAGCAAGACCCTGTCTCTACAAAAAAATAAAAATGAAAAATTAGCCAGGTGCAGTAGCACGTGCCTATAGTTCCAGCTACTTGGGAGGCTGAGGCAGAAAGGTCCCTTGAGCCCAGGAGTTCAAGACTGTAGTAAACTATGATCATGCCACTGCACTGCAGCCGGGGCAACAGAGTGAGACTCTGTCTCTAAAAAACAAAAAAAGAAATATGTATATATTTGAAATATACACATATTTATATGTGAAATATTATATATATGAAATATACACACACACACATAGGAAAATAACCAGAGCTAACAGCGACAGTAGATTTCAATGCCTTAAATCCTATCTTCAAAGAAGTTAGCCCTGGATTTTAATTCTAACTGTATCAACTTATAACATGTGATCACAATCAAGTTTCCTACCATTTCTCGTCCTCAGTTTTCTCATCTATAAAATTGGAATAATAGAAATTTTTACCTTATGTAGTTATTAAGGTGTTAAATTGGATCACAATGCAAGGTACTGAGCATAGTATGAGTACATATTACCTCTCTGGCTAAATGTGAAAATCTGCTTGGGCTCTTGCTGACAGCAAGGTGAGACCTTAGCTAAGCTTACCAAGACAAGACAGGGCCTGGCCTCCCTGCTCAGTACTCAGGACCAAGGATAACCTTGTCATGTCCCATGGAAAGTCTTGCCCACTTCATGTCATAGAATCCTTTAGGGCAGATTTTCATGTGATTCTAGGGTCATGCCTTGAATTCTATGATAACAGAACTTCAAAGCTGATAGGAATCCCAGGGACCAACTGCATTTTTTTTTTTAGTATCTGAAAAACTGAAATGCAAAAGGTTAATACATGATCATTGTTACACAGACAAATGTAGGGCTCCTCCAGGTACTGGAAACAGAGGGATATTACCCTAGGGGAGAAGGGGTTTCAGAAAGCGGAGGAAGCTGCTCCAGCTAGAGACCTGGGGGCCACTTCCACTGCCCCTTTGCTTTATGTCACCAGACCTCTCTGGGTGGGATGGAAGCCCTGGGAGGGTGAAAAGATTTGGGGCAAACTCGCAAAGCAGAAGGAAGAAAAAATCCATTTTCCAACTTGCAGCCTGGGCTCCAGTTTGGAAACTATCATAAGATGAAGCCCAAGCAGCACGTAATTTCTTTTCTTTGGAATTCTCCATTCAGGATATTTGTTTTATGGAACTAGCAGAGAAAAGTGGCTTTCGAAGAGGAAAGAAAGGATGATATGGTCTGGCTGAAGGTCAAGAAACTGAACAGTGGGAAGTGAAATCACTAGTAAGATCGCCCAGGAAATGTGTGGGTCGGGGAGAGAAAGGACGAGAAGATGAGCAGTGTCTCAGCTTCCTTCGCTCAGAGGTTTAGAGAGCGAGTAGCTTTGCAGCCAGAGGGCTGAGGCTCACTCTTGTGCTTCACTGACCCCGAGACTGAGCAAATGGTATTTCTTTCAATTCTATGAATGTAGCGATTCTCTCCTATTCTTCTAAAAATATGAATCTTTTTTGCTTTTTTTCCCCGTTATAGAAAGTACTTCCCATTCATTGACATCAATCAGAAAATACAAAAAGCCAAGGAAAAGAGTTATCTATAATCGACAATTATACAACTCAGAGATAATCACCCAGGGATGAAATAATAATAACAAAAGCACAAAGAAGAAATTTAATCATATGTGGAGTGCTTAGGCCCTTTCTGTACTCTCAGAATTGGTTCAAAATTGGTTTTTGGTTCCAGAAACTATGACCCCAAAATTATAACCCATGAGTCAGAATCTGGGCAGCTTTCTCCCCAAGTATGAAGCACACACACTTCTGGAGGCAAAACTGGCCCACGATGGCCATCCTGAGATTCCCAGGAAGGTTTGCGTATTAGCTACCAATAAACAACTTAATTCATTGGGGCAAACTATGACTGATCCATCACCTGCTTCTTTAGAGGTGAGCTTTGCAGTTTACAAAGGCACACATGTAAATTTCTAGCTTGGCAATGTTTCTGCTACCTCCTGATAGAGTCCAGGGTGTGGTAAAGGTTACAGAGAGAAGACAGGAAAAGAAAAAAGGATTCTGGATAACACAGATCAAGCTTTATTTTCTAATGAAAGGGCCAGGATTAAATAAACAGAACAAACGGACCTTTCATAATATATTATACAAACTCAGGAAAATGTTAGAACAAAAGATTTGATGTGACTAGTTGAAGAACAGAATTACAGAAAGCATTTCTAAGGCTCTGCTAGTTTATTCCTCTGGCTGGAGGCAAGCAAATGTTAAACCACCTATGGCCAATTTGTTTTCTTCAATTGTGAAGATCAAAGGTTCTTGGCTCTCTGTCTTCGTAGTTTTTCAACAATAAAATTCTTAAACTCAACCCAAAACAGAATCATAAAAAAAACTGACATATCAAAAATATTTCCCTTTCTCTTAGTAAAACTCCCTTTCTTCTTGGAATGCAAATCAGTTTACTTTCATCCTTTACCAAGAACCCTGCATTTATCACAAGCAATTCTGGAATGCTGAATCATATTCAGCTTGTGGTCAAATAGGACAACTCATATTTTTTTGTGGATCAGTGTTTAACTCCGCCTTTCCCAAGGTATTAAGCAAACCTACACCATCAAGTATTTGGACACATCCTGTTTGTGTATAAATTGTAACTGCTGTGTAAGATGGTATATTACATTTAACATATGTTGGTTGTAGTTAAAAATACACTGGTCTCTGTACAGAGGTGCTTTGCTGAGTTCAGCCATGGCACTCACTGAGTCTCCCCAGTGGGTGAGAAGGATGGACACGGTCGGATAGTCCTCAGCCCTGAAAAGCAGTGGAGAAGTTCTGGTCCTGCGTAAGGTGGGCAAGCACACTCCATTCTTTCTCCTCCACTGAATGCAGCTGTAAATTCCAGACAGAATTCGCAAAGCAGCTATTTCAGAACTTTGAAAAGTAAATGATAGCAGTAGGTTGGAGAAGAAGATCAGAATTTAAAATACCATCAAACTGGTGGTGAGCACGCCACTCCCTCTCCTTCCAGTGAACCCTGGCCTGGACTCCAGGCAGCACAAAGCCGGATGTGACACCGGATGCAGTCAGAGAGAGCTCTAGGAGAATGCTTATGCTCCGGCTCCAGGAAAAGAAAGGACTCTGAACGCTGAAAAAAATAGGGAAGAATCTCCCTGTTCTCTTTTGTCTTTTCCCTCCATTTTCTCTCACCCAGCACTCAGGCCACTTCACTACGCTGGCAGCAGCGACGACAGAAGCCTTCGTGTGCCTAAAATTATGAGGGAAGGGAGGCTTCCTCTCTGATCACAGGAGCTGGGACACCAAGAGGATGGGATAAACTATCACTGCTTCTTTTTCTCTTTCTGTCACATCGTTGCTTGGCCCCGAACATGCACACAATCGCAGGACATATGCAGCAGAGTGAGGTCACTAAGGACCAAAAAGGGAGCCCGAGAAAACCAGAAAGTACCAAGGATGACAGCACAGAGGGAAGACAGAAAACACCTCCATAAAGATGTTTACAAACTCTCAGGAGTTCACCTCCAGGTTGCTGATATGTGAATCTAGCCCTGAACATCATACCACAGACTTTAAAAACTGAACTGACTGGGTAGACCCTCACCCAGGTCCCATACTGGTATCTTAGTGGTTCACACACCAGACAGATAGCAGAAGAGCAGGCAAAGGCTTTGACAACAGGGGTAACAGTGTAACCACGACCCTTAGGAGGCTAGTGTGAAGCAAATAAATGATTAAGCCTTCAGTTTAAGGAAGTGGAAAAAGAAAAGCAAAATAAACCCAAAGCAAGCAGAAGGAAGGAAATAATCAAGGGCAGAAATCAATGAAATTTCAAAGAGAAAAACAATCAGGAAAATCAATGAAACCAAAAGCCGATTCTTCAAAAAAAATCAATAAAATTGATAGACCTCTATCAAGATTGACAAAGAAGAAAAAAGATATAAATTACTAATATCAAGAATAAAAGAGGACTTTCACTACAGACTCCACAGGGTAAGGAAATACTACCAGCAATTCTCTGTACATTAATCAACAACTTAGATGAAATAGACCAATTTCTCAAACGTTTCAAACAACTATTAAAAAAACAACTCACCTATGGCGAAATAGATAATCTGAGTAGTCCTGTAACTCCTAGAGGAATTGTATTTATAGTCCAAAAGGAAAAAAAAGAACTTTTGAGACCCAGATGGTTTCACTGGCAAAGTCTAACAAACATTTAAATAACAAATAACACCCTAATCTTTTTTAGATGTCCAGATAAAATACTTCAACAAAAAATCTACAACTAACAATCAGCCTAATGGTGAAAGGTAGAATGATGATTTTCCCCTAATATCAGAAGCAAGGCAAGGATGTCCACTCTTTTTCAACATCATACTAGAAATCCTAACCAGCACAATAATGCGAAAAAAAAAGAAAAAAGAAAAAAGAAATAAAAGGCATACAGATTGAAAAGAAATAAAACTATTCCTATTCACAGACATACTTGACTATGTAGAAAATCCTGAGGATGCTAGCAAACTCCTAGAATTAAAAACTGAATTTGGTAAGACCACAGGATACAAGGTCAACACATAAAATTCCACAGTATTTCTATATACTAATAATAAGCAATTAGAAACAAACATTTTTGAAATACAAAAAAATATTTATAATAGTTTCAAAAAAAATGAAATCCTTAGGCAGAAATCTAACAGTATATGTATAAAATCTGTATGTTGAAAACTTCCAAACAATGATGGACAAAATAAATACATGAAGAAATATACAGAATACATAAACTGGGTGTTTCAACATAGTAAAGATGTCAATATTCCCCAAATTGACCTATAAATTCAATACAATTCCAGTCAAACTCTAGCAGGATTTTCAAATACAGAGACAAGCTGATTCTAAAAATTTATATGCAAAGACAAAAGAACCCACATAGCCATGACAGTTTTGAAAATGAAGAATAAATTTGGGGGAATAATTCAACCAGATTTTGAGTTATCGTAAAGATACAATAATCAAGAGCCAGGCACAGTGGCTCAGGCCTGTAATCCCAGCTACTCAGGAGGCTGAGATGGGAGGATTGCTTGAGCCCAGGGGTTTGAGGCCAGCCTGGGCAACATAGGGAGACCCTGTCTCATAAAAAAATAAAAGAGAAATAAAGGTACAAAAATCAAAAAGAATATGACACTAAGTAATAAAACATGTAGACCAATGGTATAGAATAAAGGTCCAGAAATGGATCCATGCGTGCAGTTGGCTGGCCACATCTGCAATCCTCCATGGATACTAAGGGACAACTGTACGCACGTCCAATTGATTTTTGACAGAGTTGTAAAGGCAAGCTCATGGAAAAAGATGATCTTTTCACAATGGTGCTGGAACCACTGAACATTCATATGAAAAAAATTAACCTGAACCTAAATAGCACATCTATTATAAAAATTAACTCAAAACAGATCATAGACCTAAATGCAAAATGAAAAACTATAAAACTTTTAGATGAAAGCAAAGGAGAAAATATTCGTAACCTAGGATTAGACAAAGAGTG
>CAUYRT010032677.1:0-16190 GCA_963574885.1 Lepilemur ruficaudatus | reverse complement strand
CTCTCTCTCTCTCTCTCTCTCTCTCTCTCTCTCTCTCTCTCTCTCTCTCTCTCTCTCTCTCTCTCTCTCTCTCTTTTAGGCTCTTAGAGTATAAATCACAGTCACTAATATTTTAAGAAATCTCAATCTAACACCCCACAGATTTAAAACTCTGGGGAGTGTGACTGAGCTTGCTTACAAGCTTCGTGTGTGCCCTGAATCATCTAAGAGCCGAAAAGAGAGAGAGAGAGAGAGAGAGAGAGAGAGAGAGAGAGAGAGAGAGAGAGAGAGAAAAGGACAGAAAAAAAAAAAAAAAAAGACAATAGAGAAAAATTTTTAAAATCTATCTCAGGAAGTAATACCACATCTGGGGGATAAAAACCTCAGGTCCTGGGGTTTTGCTGCTTGATCTTGTCCCAGTGATCCACATTCTGTTCCTTATACCCTTGGAGAGCTGAGAAAAATGCTTGTCATGTTTCAAACTGATCTCTTAAATGATGAAAGGAACTGTGAAAGAGGGACTCAATAGAATTCCCATTTCCTAAGACATAGGTACCAACGGGATGACATAAAAATGTCAGTGCTTGAGCCTGAATTTGGACTTTTGGTTTCTATTGCCTTGCAACTGAGTCAAAATTGTATCTAAATTTTCCGTGGCTTGTTTTTGTAAGTGAAAATATGAGCATTTACCGAGTGAAAGCCAGAGAGAAGCAGATAGATAGACACTGGGCACTTTTTAAAAAAATCTATACAATTTCATGACCCCAGAAGCAAAAATCATATCAATTAAATTAATGTTGAATTGAGTTCTAGATGTGAACTTTAGTGTGCAGTAATTGTTGTAACATGAGAAAATATATTACAGAAATGGTGATAATATACTCCCCGAACTCTGAATATTCATCCGTAAGTCAGAATGTATTTCTGTTTGGAGTATAGGTGTTAACATGCTTTCTTAGTAGAGAGTAGAACAGCCCTTATGGTGTATGTTATGAATGCATATTAACAGCATGGGCATTTGCATATCTGGAACTATAGTAGAAAATGCATAACAAAATTTCTTTTGAAAGATTATTGTACAAACACACTTAATCCTTGCTAAATCTTGACATAACAACTTTTTGTTTCCCCCTCCTTGCTTTTGAAAAAATAAAAATAAAAACAAAACATCCTAACAATTGATTAATAGAAAAGCTGAAGGCAGATTCTGTGACTCCACCCATCACCATCAAAGGTTTTTCCTTCGTGATCAATGGCAGGAATAGAACAGCCCCAAATGTTTTCATCAATAAACTGTTTCTCATTTTTTTCTGCACATGCAAAGATGAAATATAAAATCTATCTTTTCAGTGAACCACAGTGGTGATGGCACATCATGTCATCTATTCCTCAAATTTTGATTTGCACGTTTGTGATGATGTCTTTAATGCAACGCAGGTTTGAAGACTTTGCAAGTTGAGGCTATGCAAAATTCATAATAGTACTACTGGCTGCTTTGTGGCTTATGACTCTGATACTTAAGCTCCTTTACATTTAAAAATTAAATCATACTTTAGACAAATAAAATTCTACATCTGCCTTTCCTATGGAAATTCTCTGTCTTAATATAAAAAGTGGGTGTAGTTTTTGAACCAAAAACTGTATGAAACATACTCAATGCACCCATTCCCAAGTGATATTCCCTTAAACAACAAATTTAAAAATGCATATGTTATATCTGACGTTTTAAAAAACATGAGCTAGGCCAACCTATGTATTTCAACTTATGAATTTATAGTCTTACTCTTATTTTAAATTTGCATTCTTTACTGGGCCATTAAAGCAGAAAAATTACCCACCGTCACCTTTTTGATTCCCCTTTTTGCCAACTTCCCCATCTTTTCTGGAACTGTCCAGGAAACGTCAAACAACTTTTTGAAGAGGCGGAAATGAGTAGGGTATGACAGGAGCAAAATCGAATTTAGTGTGAGGCCCCTGGTGCCAATTTGGATCCAAAGTGCATTAAAGCAGTAGCATTCTAAACCTCTCAAAAGCAGGATTTATAAGGGGAATGCTAACACAGATTCAACAGTTCCAGCTCTGCCAGGGATTACTTTAATACCAAAAGCATACTCTCCCACTTTATAGACACAGATTACTCAGTCGTCAAACAACAAAGGTTGTGTTTATTTGTTTTTGTTTTTTTTTACTTTTATTTTATTTTTTTTAACTTTTATTTTATTTTTTTTAAAGTGCACTTTTTACTTTACCGTCCAGCAATCCTGAAATAAAATGTCCCTATTTTTTGGGCGGGGTGGGGGCGTTGGGAAGAAGAGAGAAGGAGAGGAAGGTGGAGTTTGCCTCTGGCTTTGTAGTTCGTTTTATCTACAAAGCTCTGCCAGCTTTACTTAACTGTTTCTACCCTGATTTTGTTCAGAAGAAACCAAAAAGGAGGAGTGGGGGTAAAAAGATAAATATGAAATATGCCCGATAGGGAAAAACATTTGGACACTGATGTGTAAGAATAAAAAGATATTTAAATTAATGTTGGTCTAGAGAGAAAAAAAAAATAGGAAGGTGAGATTTTTAGGAGAATGAAAAAAATCTAAAAGCTCCAAAAAAACGAGAAAGCTAATCTTTGATTAAACGACTCAGCGGAATGCCAGGGATAGAAAGACAAAAACCTAAGTGATGATTTTTATGTTTATTGTGTTTGAAATGAAATTAGAAAGAACGAGGAAGTTAACTCTGGGAAGAGACGGGGGACAATAAAAGAGTGAAGTTAGTGACTTTCCGCAGAGGACAAAATGTGTAGTTTGAAATCTTTAACAATAGACTCGCAGTGTCTCTGCAAAAGTTGTGGAAAGCTACCAGCAAGTGCAGGAAGGGGAGCACTGGAGGATGTCTTTCACAGATCCCAGATGGAGAAGCTGTTCTTTTATTCCAAATTCTTAAGAAGCACAGAAGTCTTACATGTTAACAAGAGAACACACACACAGGCACACTCGTAAGTTACATGCCTGAAACAAAACAAGGAAATAAGGAGACCTTTGTTGACCCCCGTTTGCTTATACAAATCTTAGTTTGGTTAAGCATCTTAAGACCAGTTTCCAGCTCCTTTTCACGGCTTTCTTTTCCTGGGTACCCAGATGCACAAATGGGATGGTGATCTTTACAAAACAACATCATCATCAACAACAAAAACCTCTCGCTCACACAAAAGCCCACCTTGTAAATGAATGGAATATTAACGACTACCTAACAGTCGCACCGTTGGCAGGGCGCAACTGAACACTCACACAGCTATTTCTACAGATTGCCAGTGAAACCCAAGCAGCTCGAGGAGAAACGCACCTACTGTATGTGAAATGCTGGTGCAGATTTTTTTTTCCTATCAGTCTAACCTTCTGTGTTGATGCATGAATGCTGGTACCCACTTACAGGGATGCCAGATGATCAGTGCAGAAAGAAGGTCCCAAGAGAGAGGATCACATGGCTCTCTCTGCCCCGTGACGTCACTAGCAGATGGCATGGGTACCAGCTCTGGCAGTTGGCATCAATGTCACTTTTTAGAGATCAATGAGATAGTGCAGATATACACAGATCTAGAGACTCCAGGAGACGATGCGACACTCAGCCTGAAAAGATTTGGAAGATCCAAAATGAAAACTGATTATTGAATGAAATTAAAACCTAAGGTAATATAAATAAAGATATACTTCAATTGATGCTGGCTTTGCATGCAAGTATTTAAAGATACAGTGTCACTGTCTTATAGCATTTATATGCTCTTTGCCATCTATAACTTCTTATCATATTTCATTCTTATGATGTAATTATCACATACTTTTACTGCTATTATGTAACACTACAAGTATGTGGACATTACTAAGAGTTTGTGTATGTGTACGTGTGTATGTGTGTGTGTTAAGGGGGCTGGAGATTGTTAAATTGAAAAGTCTGTGTTTTAATGTGCCTGTTTGTTTGAGGACTTTAGATGAAAATACTTGCTGTTTCACCAAACAAAAAACAAAATGCTTTTGAAACACAAATTATTTTCCCCTTTCATTCGGGATTCTGAACACACGTGCACAATTGCAGTCAGAATCCTTGGACCGTTCCTGTCAGATATTAGCTAGAGGGAGACTTCTGTGGCTCGTAGAACAAAAACACTACGAGAGTGTTTTTTGTCCGGGATGATCTGAACAGCAGTAAACAGACAATTACATTCGGAAAAATTTTAAATGTAAATAAAAGCAGTCTCAACATGTTCTTTGGTTAAAAGATATTACCAGTGATTTTTATTTTTTTCGTTTATTTATAGAGTTTATTTCAAATTAGCCTAATCCCCTTTTCTTTCTGGAGGCTGGGAAAATAGTGCTCTTTTACATAATTCTTTACTGATCAGAAAAAAAGAATCAGTTTTAAAATTGACTCTGATTAATCTTTTCTTTAAATTTGTATATTCCCACAGCCACTTACCTAAATTCAAAGTTGTATAATACAGCAAATAAAGTTAAGGTTGATTTTTTTTTCCTGAAAAAGAACACAAATTTGTCAGCTCATGGAGAGGTAGCACTTTTCATTTGAAATACTGGTTTCTCTTCTCCTTTTGTACTCAGGGGAATTGGAATTAATGAAATTCTGCATTGCTGTATCATGTTTTGCATTTGCTTAAATTCCATAATCTTTTTTGGGTGTTAAAATCCAGTTTAAAAATCAAAGACAAATAAATGGAGATGATGGTGGTATCACAATAAATACTTCATGTTTTATTTTCTTTTGATACTTTGCCCGTATAAATTAATCCTATTGCATGCCTCAATGTTTTTATAATTATTAGTTTTTATAAACTCAAATATTATATTTAATGTCAAAAAATAAGTCCTGGAATCAGTCTTTTTCATGTGTTTTTGTAGTCTTGTGATTAAGTCCTTAACTATGTTTTAAGTATCTAAACTTTAAAAATGAAAACACTTTAAATATTGTGCTGGCATTTTTTCAGGTAATTTAAGGTTAGAGAACCATGTTAACACTACCATTTGATGAGTCTGTTGTCATGCCAGAATCCCAGATGTGCAGAAAGTTTTCTAGAGAATGCGAGGACCAGAAGCAAATTAAGAAACCAGAAAGCTTTTCCAAACAGATTGTGCTTCGAGGAAAGAGCATCAAAAGGGCCCCTGGAGAAGAAACCGAGAAAGAAGAAGAGGAGGAAGACAGGGAAGAGGAAGATGAAAATGGGTTGCCCAGAAGGAGGGGTCTTAGGAAAAAAAAGACGACCAAGCTCCGATTGGAAAGGGTCAAGTTCAGGAGACAGGAAGCTAACGCACGAGAGAGGAACAGGATGCACGGCCTCAACGACGCTCTGGATAATTTAAGAAAAGTGGTCCCTTGTTATTCCAAAACCCAAAAACTGTCCAAAATAGAAACTTTACGACTGGCCAAAAACTACATCTGGGCACTTTCGGAAATTCTGAGAATCGGCAAGAGACCAGATCTGCTCACATTCGTCCAAAACTTATGCAAAGGTCTTTCCCAGCCAACTACAAACTTGGTGGCAGGCTGCTTGCAGCTCAACGCCAGGAGTTTCCTGATGGGTCAGGGTGGGGAGGCCGGGCATCACACAAGGTCACCCTATTCTACTTTCTACCCACCCTACCACAGCCCTGAGCTCACTACGCCCCCAGGGCATGGGACTCTTGATAATTCCAAGTCCATGAAACCCTACAATTATTGCAGTGCGTATGAATCCTTCTATGAAAGTACTTCCCCTGAGTGTGCCAGCCCTCAGTTTGAAGGTCCCTTAAGTCCTCCCCCAATTAACTATAATGGGATATTTTCCCTGAAGCAAGAAGAAACCTTGGACTATGGCAAAAATTACAATTACGGCATGCATTACTGTGCAGTGCCACCCAGGGGTCCCCTTGGGCAGGGTGCCATGTTCAGGTTGCCCACCGACAGCCACTTCCCTTACGACTTACATCTGCGCAGCCAATCTCTCACCATGCAAGATGAATTAAATGCAGTTTTTCATAATTAATGAGGAAAATGAAAATAAACAGTGGTCATTCACCTCCCCCGTCTAATTAAGACAAAGCAGATGCTTGTGGGCTGAGTAATTGGCACAACTCTATCTAAGGTGTTTACTAGTTTCTGAAGTGTGTTTCAACTATTGTGAGAATTTTCTATGTAATAATAAATCTCTTTTCGTATGAGAACTTCTTTTCCTTTCCTTTTGTCTGTAAAGCACTGTGATTGTTTCTACTGAAGGGATTTTTTTTCCTGTCTTATTTTCTTTTAAATTCATTTAATTTGTTTAAACAAGGTGTCTAAGAATATACTGTTGAATAAAGACATGCACACAGCATAACTCAGTCTATTTTGGTTGTACGGTAATTATAAAATGCATGTTATTAAAATCAGATGAGTAAAATGATGTGTTTATAATTATTAGGAATTATATATTATGTATCTTTGAAAAAAATTGAAATTTTAAATATCGAGAATATCACAGAGCTGACAAAGATATTGGAAGATGCATTTGAGGATGTGCAACAATATAAAAAGCTATGCAATTTTCTTTTTATTAATGATGAATCTAAATGCATTCCATTGGTAACTATTCCTCTTCAATTATTTGCATAGGGGGCAACATAATATTTGCTTAGGTGGTGTCATAATTTGGGGACAATTATTTCAATTATAACGAAAAAATTTTTTCAGCATTTGTTTTGTATTGTTCAGAAATTATCTGTACAGGTTTGTTAGCACAATGTATAATTGTGTTTTTCCACCCCACATTTTTAAAAGCAATTAAACATACATATTTCCACTCATAAAGGACATCTATTAGCTGTGATATTTTTGCATGATACTTATTATTTCCTGGTACACAGCTGTTTTCTGTCTCTAATGCCCTTCCCCCCATTTCAGAAATATTTCTGGATTACAAAACCGTAAGAGCTAAAACAAATCTTTTAAACAAAATGGCCAAAGCACTTACAAGATTTTTTTTTTTTTTTCCAAGTGTCTTAAATGAAAGAAGAGGAGCCCATGAGGGTTAAACATCCTGGGGAAACAATGATAAATCCTGGTAACCTTCAACTCGAGCCTAAATTCGGTGGCAAATTTCCAGCAAACACCAGAGTGGATGTTAAAAATGGAAGGTTTTACTCTGCGCCGTTTAAATAAGTCTGGGGGCTAAATTCTGTGTGATGAAAAGTTTCCTTACAAAAGGCCACCACAAACTTACTTTAACAGCGCCTGGGGAGCTAACCCCTCAAGCAGGGTTGAGTCCTTTCTGGAATAAAAGGCGAGGTGGCAGTGACCTCGCTCAAGATGCCCTCTGGTGCAGGTTCGCTTCCCAGGGAGAGGAGGGGGACAGCTGAGCAGGCTGGTGAGGGTGGCAGAAGGTGGGTGCAGGGGTGGCGGGACAGCGCGGGCCTGGGGTGGGCCCCGCCAACGCTGTCCCTGCGGCGCCCGCTGGGCAAGGGGCGCAGGCCCGACGGGGCCCGGCGGGCGGCGCGGGGAGAGGCAGCAGGAGGCGCCGGACCCCTGCGGTGGCCATGGGAGCACAGGCTGCACCGCCCGCGTCCTGCCCGCAGTGGGCGCCCTGGGGGGCCGGGGGACCTCGCCCGCCCGGGAAGGGGCTGAGCGGCTCTGGGGACCTACCGGCCAGCGCACCGCAGCGCGCGGGCCCAGCACACCCTACCCCGCACCCGTCACAAGCGGGGGACACGGCGGAGGAGGCGGCAGCAACCGCTCCGGTTTGCCCAAGTGCTGCCAAGAGCGGACCCTGTCCTCCCTCCCACGGCTGGCGGGACTTCGTGAGCCCAGGCTGCGAGGCCTGCTCCCCCTTCTCCAGAGGATGGAGTCGCCCTGTCCTCAGCTCTCCCAGCTTGAAGTCCCCGGGCCTCGGTGCGCACGGCAGCCGCAGCCCAGGGGCAAAGGTGCCCAGCAGCTGCTGGCGCGAGAGTCACGGGTGACGAAAGCGCCCTGTTAAGCGGGTGTGTTAGCACTTGTCCATCCAAGTCCCAGGAGGGCAGGGAGAAAGAAGCCCGGGAAAGAAGAGCAACTGTGCCCTCCTGGGGTAGAGAGAAGTTCGCCTAAGGTAGAGAGCCGCCTGTCCCCTCTGCCTGTCTTGGGCACAGGAGTGATTCGCGTTTGCTTCCTCCCATATGCGTACAAAACCTGCTGTCCCTGGGACTGCGTCCAGGATTGCCGCGCCTCTTTAAGGCCCCTCAGACACTAAGAGCCTGGTCACTGCTCCCCGGTCTGAGCCAACAGCAAGAAAGTGAGAACGAGTCTGGAAATAGAAGAACCTGACTTTTTTTTCTTGTTTCTTTCTTTCTTTTCTTTTTTTTTAGCAGTCCTTTTTTTCATCACTAGCAGAATAGGTGTGGTCTCCTCCCATTCTTACTCCAAGGTGACCTGCCGCCCGACTGAGGACAGCATCGCGCCTGCTCAGAATCTTGTTGGTTCAAACAAGCTTTTGAAACCCTCACAGTTTTTCCAGGGTCACAAATTTATGTTGGAAGGAGAGATTGCAACAGGAGATGTATTCTCCTGACTCCCGTCTCCCTTCTGGCGATGTGGAAGAGCCAAGAAGAAAAGCAGCTGGCTGCATGTCTGGGGAAGAAGCAAACTTCCAGGGGAAGTTTCTCATCTCAGAGCTTAAGGAACTCAAGCAAAAGAATGAGTTTGCCGGCACAGACCCCAGAGAAAATGAAATTTCTTCAATAACTTGGATGCATAAATCCGATACATGCTCCCTCCTTCAGTGACTGATACAAGCGGGAATACTACGTTGTGCATGAGTAGGGTGATATATATCATATATACCAGGATTGGGATAGATACATAGATATCTCTGTCAGTGGCGTCAACAAAATAAAGATATATTTCTTTCTCACATAAAATAAGTAATGGTAGATAGTCTAGGACTGGTTGCTCCATGGGCACCAGAAGCTTAGGCTCTTCCTACCTTTCTACTCTACTAGGCTTAGTGTGGGGCTTTCATTATCAGTCACCTCATGGCCCAAAATGGCTGCTGGAGTTCTAGCCATTGTGCCCTCATTCCAACTAAGAAAAAGGAAAGAGGATAGCAAAAGGATGTCCCGTCCTCCTGATTAGACCCCTTTACAGAATATTTATGGATGCCCTACTCAATGACTTCTATTCACTGACCACCTCTAGATTTAAGAGAAGCTGTGAAATAAATCCTTTTTAACAGAGCATATTGCAACCTGGAATAAAATCAGGTCTTGTCAATAAGAAAGAATGGAGAAAACTGATATTAGTTGGGCACCTAGCTATGCTTTGAACTCCCTATCCACTCAATCCCTTCCCACCAACCCCCTGGGAGCTTATATTAATACTTTTCCCAAGCATCCTCTTTCTATTTCTATTGTCTCTTTCCCCTTTGACCTCATGCATTTATGTCACTAAATGGCCTCTTAGGCTTTCCCAGCTTGTGGATTCTAGGCAAGGTTTGTCCTTGAGTTCAGTCCCTTTCTCCCCTATAAAATGCATGACCTCAGGTCTCTCCTCTCGCTCTCTGTGTTTTGAAGACATGAAGGAGCCAATTTCCTCTCCCACTCCTATTTCTACCCGTGCCTTTTCTTAGTCACATTGCCATGCCTAGGTTGCCCCTGTTAACACCACCTCCAACCAAACATAGTGTGGCTATGTTCTGCAACCAAACATAGTGTGGCTGGTGTTCTAGTCCAGCAGCCCACGTGGTGCCATTGACCCACCTTTAACCTCCATCACCCTTTGGGCTTTTGTGCCCTCCCTTGAAACTGCTTGCTTATCACCTGTCTCTGGGTCTCTGACCTATAAGGAAAAACATTCTCTTATCTTAAAGAACAGGCAGAGTACATGAGCTCCTACTGTTAAGGGTCTCTTGCTTTAACCACCACGCCTTCTTGGTTCTAGGGCACTCAGCCACCCCAGGGAGCTAGGTCAGGGTAGGTTCAAGCATAGCTCATTCTATATGCAAAGCTATAGCAACTTGTCTCCACCCAAATTAGGGCAAAGTTCAAGTTCTCTTGAGCAGCTATACACCAGGAACATAGGAAAGAGAGGGTCTGTGACCTATCCTCCCATACTAAAGTATATAACACGATGCTCTAATGTATACAAGACTTCCTTCCAAATTGGAGAACCAACATAAAACAACAACAAAACACCTTTCTCCATCCTAAAGCCTCAACTACCCTCTCTAGTTCTTTTTCCTCTTTAGTCAAAGTTCTCCGATGAATCCCTGACACAGAATGCCTCAACCTCCTTAGCACCTTCTCTCTTTGATCTCCTGTGGTCCTTCTCCTACCTCTAACCACCCAATGGAGACTGCCCAGGTTTTAATATTTCCTCTAACTTCTACCATAGTGTTTGAACAAAGCGCACTGATGCTTTTTTTAAAAAAGTGCTGAAAACCATTGATACAAAGAATTGGGATATCAGGTTGGAAAAGTGGACTAGAGATCTCATTACCTAAGGCCCTAGGTGCCAACTAAGTAGTTGCAGAAGATCACTCCAAGGCATAAGTCTTTTTCAGCTCTGCCCATAAGCTGGATACGACTTTGTCAATTCTCAGTTTCCAGTAAAATAAAGATCATAAGAGGTAGCACAAGTTACTGAAGTCCAGTGACTGAATCCTTATTCTCTTTGCTTTTTATCTGGCTGCCCCTGCCCTCCCAAGCTCTCCCTCGCCCCCCCACCAGCTCTTCCCGCTCCCGCCTTTCCCCTGCACTCAGCCCTCCGTGCCTCTCTCTGTTGTCTTAAAGGCCCCCTTCTGCTGTCCCCTCTGCTGTCCCCTTGCTGTGCGTCAGCCCACCAAATATCTTCACTTGGCTACTCCACTGACTCCTACAACCCGCACGTCTGATATGAAGCCCTCTCCCAAACCTGCCCTCTCCTGCTAATCCTATCCAGAACATTCCTGCAACTTCTTGTGGAGTAAATTCCCTGAGGATTCTGTGATTAAATGAGACTGTGAATATGGAATGCCCTGTGTAGAAACAAAACGATATTAAATATTTCTCCTATTTCCTTCTGCTCCTGGGACTCCCCTTCCCCTTCAAATTAGTCCCCACGTTCTACAGGTTTCCCCTCCCCCTTCTCACCCAGTTCCACATCCTGATCACCAACCGATTGTCCCCTGTGGCACCTCTCCTCCAACCGGCCTGTGTCCCACTGACCAATTAGTGTCCCTAAAATATTCCAGCACACCAATCTCTTGGAGTAGTACCTTTCATGGCTCTCATTTTCTATGCAATAAATGATGAAGTGCCTTTTATTATTATATTCATCTAAATCCTCAATATTAAAACTAAAAACAACTGCTGACATCAAATAATGCTTTAGAATTCAAAAAATACTTTTCACCTCTTCACCTTATTTAAGCCTAAGAACGTTGTTAGGAGATAATAATTCTCATGATTTTTATCTTACTGAGAATCAGCAAAGTCGTGCCACTACCCATGGGCACAGAGCTAAGGACACAGCTGGGCAAGGCTGGCCCCTCACACTTGCACCCTCCAGCAGCATTTCACAGCCCCTTAGTTAGTGACAAAGGCCTATTTCTAGGATCCACAGGTCACTTTTCTAACTTGAAATCTCATTTCATTATATCAACAATCAGTGGTTTTCACCTACGCTTTTTAAAGCAGCAGTGCATTTTGTTCTAACAGTATCTTAGGAATTAGTGAACACTTGAAAATGTTTCTGCTCCTGGTGAAGACAATTGCGGAGGTCCTGGAACCAAGACCCCCACCCCTTCCCCTTCCCTAGCTCTTGAGAGATCTTGTTCCACAGCCTCTGCTCTACAGGAGCTCGGAATAATGTGTCTTAGAGTTCTCGGTTTTTTGTCTCAACACGGGGAGGAAAGTGGAGGATCAATGAGAAGGGTTGTTCATTCCTGCGACAGTTCCTGGTTGAGTTCCTACTGCCTCTCCGCCTGCGAGAGTTGTCCCTTCTCTTCTCCAGCTTCTCAAATTCGCACATGCTTCACAGCCACGCCCACATGAAGCCTCCCAGATCCCTCTAATGACATCATCTTGCTCCAAAATCACAGTCCTATTGTTTTGACCACATAATTGTCAACTAAATTTTCACTGCCTAAATTACGTGATATTTAAAATCTTATTTAGATCTTGTATTGCTATTTAACTTATAGATGTGATTAGATTGTACTCTCCTTGAGAGCAGGGTCAATGTTCAGTCCTCTTTGTGTCTCTCCGGTGCATGCAGTAATTACCTTCTTGCTTCGTTGTTTGTAATTAGGGGCATAAGCTCTGATTTTATTACAAAATAACCCCAATTTCACAGCAAAGCAGCGTGAACTTTGCACATCCACCAACAGTTGACACTGAGCAACCATCATAAAGTTCAGATTTTTCACCTTTAAAGTGAGGATAATGACAATTATGTCATAGGGATTTTGTGAAGACTAAATTCAATCATCTAGAAAAAGTACTTAGCTCACTTCCTGATTCAAAGTAAGCATACGGTGGATGAGACCAGCCACTATTTCTATGGCTAACGTGGTATGCACATATTAACTCCTGTAAATCTGAACAATATGAACAAGAATATTTATCTAAGTGCAGGTTAGGTTCAGGCAGCAGGTGATACAAATTTGGTCTAGTGGATATAATCAATATATTTTTAATACAATAAAAAATAGAGTCCCTCATGCATAGTAAAAGTAAGTACTAATTTATCTGAAACTTTGCTTCAGCTACACACACACACACACTAGTAAGGACAGAAGGAGCTCAGTAAGTTCAGAGACCTTATATCAAAGTATAAAGTAAAAATAACAAGAAAAAAAGGCCTGAAGGAGCCATCAGCATTGCCTGCAAGAATCCAATCAAGTCCTGGGTTCACAAGATCAGGATTCCCAAGCTTTGCTGGGCATTACAATCCTTCAGGGATCTTTCTGGGGCTCTAGTTCTGAGGCTCCACCTCCACCTACTGAATCACTTGGCTGTTTCTTCACGTGGCCCACGTGCAATACTCGAATGCCAGCACCAGACCTTTCCACATCACTAAATGATGAACACAGTCTTGGGGATGACAGGTAAGGGCTAGTGAAAAAAAGCTGCAATACCTTAGACCAAATCTCTTGGCCTTTCAGCTCTCAGAAAGATAATTGGATGGATGGTTGGATACAGACAATGGGATAGAGCAGGAGGAGGGATTCCAGGTACCCATTGGAATTTGTGACAAGGAGAGAGAAAGAGTAAAGTCGTAACAGGAGCCGCCCTAGCCTTTGTAGAGCAGCAGTGGTCAGGTAACATCACAGGTGTGTGAGCTGCTTAGACACAGTGGCTGTTTTTCTTTCCAACCTCTGAGCAGTTAGTGCTCTGGTCAAAAAGTTGGCTATACATGTTGAAGACTCTGGGATCTGTCATTAGAGAGCAATGATCCCCAATCATTTTGGGATCCTTTCTGGTTCCATTTGAAATGTACCTACTCTCAAGTCATTCTTGCTGGACATTTTGTAATTTATTTTCAAAACATAAATGAAATAAATTGGCCATGAGATTTTTATGTGTTTGTGTGTGAGACATGACTTGAGATAAGAGGGGACATCCTGGTGGGTCACGAGCTGGGACTGTCACTCCTCATTTGTGAAGAGCCATCCAGACTTACCGTGGCTCTGGGAGCACTAGGTACAGCCAGCCTCATGGCAGTGTCTTGAAGACAGTACCACAGAACAGCAGTTAGGGTCGTATACTTGCCATGATGGAAAAAATTGGTCTTTGTGCATGTTCTATGGGATCCTCTCCCAGATGTGGAAAATACAAAAGATATCTTCAAACAAATTTCTGAAACATTATTCTCTACTACATCTGGAGAACTGCAAATTGAGACACTTGGGTCCCCGTTGGATGACTATGTAAGGGGACCCCCCCCCCCATCACACCAAAGAGGATGTACAGGCAGGACTACAGACTGGCCTACACCCTCCAAGGAACTGGAATTATGGGGGAAAAAATTCTTACTTTCCTAGTTGGGTATTTCAGGGCTCCATAGCCATATATTTCAATTAGTTTGTGACTCAGTGGCCATGAAAATAGGGGAAGAGACATTGTCAGCCTTCCTTACAAAAACACTAGAGCAATACTCAGTGCCTTCAATCAAACCTCAGAATGATGTGTCTTATGGTCTCATTTTCCTGTCTCAACATGGGGAGGAAAGCAGAGGATTCAATGAGAAGAGCTGTTCATTCATGCAACAATTATTGTTCGAGTTCCTACTCGGGTAAATCCTCCTCTGCTCCAGGCAGTGAGAACATAGTGCAGGAGGAGGAAGAGGCAAGCCCCTTTCTCACCAAGTTTCTAGTGTGGAGAAGATGCCTGTGTGTCCTATCACCCTGCACACACTACTCACGGCAGCCCACACCAGGTGCTGCACAAGATGCGAGAAGGTAGACTCAGTGGTGAGCAAGGTAGATGTGGTCCTTGTTTTCTAGGAGCCTGAATAATCAAGAAAGACCCCTCATTTATTCAGCAAATATCTATTAATATTACTAAACTACTATTTTTCAGACACTGCACTAGGTGAGAAGGATATAAAAATGAAAAAGACAAACTTCTGCCCTCCAAGAACAGGGAGTATAAGACAGGAGACAGACATATAAAGATACAAATTAGTAGTGGAGGGGACACAGATGGATGTATCGTCTACTTAACTTGCACAGGGCTACGGTGGGGCCAGGAAAGGAGTTACCTGGAGGAACAGGAGCTTGAAGTGGGCATTGGTGGGTCAGAGACGTGTCACAGGTAGGCCAGTGAGGGAAGGTCATTTCCAGGTTATTTCTCCTCTTATTCCCTTCCAGATGGAAATGTGAGATTCCCAACCTCTCAGTACCTCCTATACCCTTCTCTCCAGGGAAGGAATGCCTTCATCTGATTGGAAGATACTGGAAGAGAAAATTGGGCATGTTTGGTCAGCTCCTCTTACTTTCCAGCCAGCCTGCTCTTATGTGTTCCCTAGAGCTGCAAGTTAAGGAACTATAGGAGGCCTGTAGTGGTCCAGGGTCTTCTGTAATTATTTGGAATGGTCTGTTCAATTCCAGGGTTGAGTCAGCAAGCGCATTTAGCTCGCACTGTAAATTACATTCTATGATTTCAACTTTATCAATTATGAATTGATCTTTGGCATCCATTTGCTTTATTTCTTACTAAGTAACTGGATTCAAAGGGAAAGGGGATGCTACTTACTGGCAGCCCCCTTTAAGACTCCAACAGAAGGGGCTTTCAGACAGAAATGTTTACCTAGGGAGAAGAAAGTACAAATCGCTTTGGAGAACTGTAAGTTCAGTTTGATGGATTTGCCACGGGTGAGCCTGGAGAAGCTGGCCATGGCTGCACCACGGAAAGTGGAAAGGCTGAGGCTGGCAGGTCTGCAGAGGAGTCTGCTGAGGGATCTCATGCTGAGAAGTGCATCAGCAGATTTGCATTTTAGAAGGATGGCTGCAGTGACAAAGTGAGAGCTGCAACCAGACCCAGGGAACCAATTAGGAAACAGTTCTAATGGCAGATGACAGTGGGATAGAAAGAGAGGAGAGGCTTAATGCATGATGGGTGGAGAGAAACAAGAGTGCACACTGCCCGAACCCGGAAACTGAGGAAGAGAGGAAAGAGGAAGAACAGATGTGGCTGGATCAGGCAGGTCAGTGGGACAGTGATGAGGCTCTCAGTTTTGAACTTGTTTTTTTTTTTTCAGGAAATTATGGGGGTACAAACATTTTGGTTACATGTTATGACTTTGCCACATTCCAAGCATGATTTGAGACGTGCCCTTTCCCCCACTACAATGCTCACCCCCAACCCGCCTACCCTCAAATAATATTACTACTGTGTGAGCACCTTAGTGTTGATCAGTCAGTGCCAGTTTGGTGGCGAGTACATGTGGTGCCTATTCTTCCATTCTTGTGATACCTCACTTCGGAGGATGGGCTCAAGCTCTATTCAGGAAAATACAAGAGGTTCTAGATGAGTTTTGAACTTGTTGAGGCTAAGTGCCTTGCAGAAAGGCCTGAATGACTTATGTAACATGCAGATGAGTGGCAGCTTTCTGTGTCTGGAGTTCAAAAGGGAGGTCTGAATGGCAGGTGCACCCTTAGGGGCATGCGTGGGCTCAAACTCAGGGTGTGGGGCATGAAAGGAAAAGTTGAAGAGCAGGACCAAGGTGCCTATACTCAGTGCTGCTGAGTACAG